>QKYT01000750.1:4018-16117 GCA_003550305.1 Glomus cerebriforme
GATAAAACTTTATTATCCGGATTTAAAACTGTATAAAATATAAATAATATTAATATTAATATCATGCAAATATTTTTAATGAAAAAAATCAAAAACATTATAAAATATGTATTAAACGTACTAGAAACATTAAAATCATAATCAATTTCAACATTTTTAGGATGAGAAGGATCATTTTCTACAAGCCAAGTTGCGGAGAGACTAAAATCACCCTTTTCCATTGGACATTTAAAACCACTTGGTTCAACAAATAATTTACAAAAATCAGGTTCATGATGGAATGCCACTTTGTTTTCGTTCTTAACATATCCCGTAAATGAAACCAATGCGCCTGGTTCAATAATTTCGGTCGNCTTTCCAGCAATACGAACAGTAACTAATTGACCCACCATAACTGGATCGGGACTAATACTGAATGAAGTAATAGTATTTGGAAAATTGCCGTTACATTGCTTATAACCATTGAGTTGATCTTGACGTTTATGTGGAAATGATGNTACGAGAGACGCGAAAACCAAAAAAATACCAAATATGATAATACGGTTCATTTTTATGATCAAAATTATTTTTGTATGTAAATTTATGAAAAAAAAAAATTTATGAAAAGAAAATAGTTTTTTTTTATTAGACAGGATGAACGAAATGATGCTGCTTTTATAAACGAATTTTGAGATCAAATGACAAAACAAGATACGAAAAAAACAATCATTATTTGGCTAAATTCTTCTTTTTGTTGATTCAAAAAAAGTAAAAACAAATAATAAAAATCATCATTTTATTTCGGAAGTAACCTTATTAAAACTGTGGGCTGTGCGAAACTTTTTTTAGTTAAATAATAACGATAATTCAAAAAAGAAAACGTTGCATGATTACATGTGCTTTAAAAATATTTATCTTCATTTTTCTCATGTGAAATAAATCAATCCTTTTTTTCAATATAAAATAATTGAATATTTATTTATTTTATTTGATTTTCTTTTTGCAAAAAAAAAAACAATCGCGGTAATAAATGGTGAATATTAGAAAAAATTTTTTTCTTGAACGAAAAAAAAGATGCCAAGGAAAATCATATTCCATATGTGGAAAAAAAACAATGACATTTTTTTTTTAGCTCATGAACAATTTTTTGTCCAATTAAATTTCGAATTTTTGTTGCCATGGCACAGTAAACTCTAAAATGATAATCATTGAATAGCTGAATAGGGAGTTACTTCTATATTAGTACTAAACTGTGGACTTCTAAATTAGTACTAAACCGTGGTTGGGGGTTTTCTTATTCATGATGGCGTTTCTTTCAGTCATTATTGATATATATTTAATCTATCCGTTTCCGCAATCCGCATAAAATAAAATTAGAAATTATTATGAAAGTAAATCTCTTCTATTTTTTCTTATTTCTAAATTTAAGATCGGAATGTTCGGCGCATAATTTCATCATCATAGAGATTGTATTCATTTTGCATCACGACAGCACCATACATAAGAANATATGCAAATAAATTATGATTTCATTTTAATACTATTTTTAGTTGGCCAATGTTTTGGGATAATAGTATTAAAAAAAATCATCATTAAGATTTTTATAATCACGAATGGAAATGATAAAAATAGAAATTATTTTAAAAAGTTTTACTTTAAATTGTGTATGAATATTTACAATTTATCAGATATATATATTGGTTATGTAGGTTAAGTCGAAGCATATAATTTCTTTCGGAAAACCGTTAGTGTAACTTTGTAATAGCGTTCTTTGTTTTTTTCAATCTCAATCTTTTCGGTTCGAATTTAGAACTCCATGTTGTAAAAATAAAAATATGTGGTACAAAAATATTAAAATTTTGTCTACAATACATAAATCACTTAACAAAATTGTAAAATCAGGTTTTGTCAATGTTGAAAACAATAACTCGTTATAAAACAACTAAAATACATAAGATCCGGAATATTCATTTAAAAAATAATTCCATAGTTCTTTTTTTTTTTTTGCGAATAATAATTTAAAGTAAACTGATACGATAAATATTATTAATAATTATTTTGACGATAAATGAATCATGCATAATAATTAAATCTATTTCATTGACTTTTCAATATTTTGACTAGAGTTTAGCGTACTTTAGAATCGGTTTGTTTTTAAATTATGACCAAGTATAATTTTATTATATTGATTCTGGCTCAAATTGATTAATTAATCAGCAGTTTTCCAAACGATTAACGTTAAAACCGGGTTTTTATGAAATAACAAGAATTCATTATTTGATACAACATCGAAAATCTCAATATTTAAATATTTATAACCTCGTTTATTACTTTCCTCTAATATCAATTGATGACTACGACAGAATCAATTATATAATTATATTTGAGAAAATTTTACACAGCTTTTTTTTTTTAAAAAAAAAAGGGATTTCACGCCGTTTATAAATTATAATGACTTACATTTGTAATTTTGTATTGAAAAAAAGTGCGTGATGAAATTTGATATCTTAGTTTCAAAAAAAAATTATTCTATTCTTGGAGGAAGTAAATTTGGTTTACAAGTTTTATGAGATTTCTTTATCAATTTGGTATTGATTGTACTCTGAATAGAGAAAAGTCATTGGAATTATAATTGAAAAAAAATTATNTGAATAAAGAATTTCATTTAATTAAAGAATTTAACTCGTTAAGAAATAAAAATATAATTATTGGGAAATACAGTATTTATTATCATTATTTTAATTTTATTTAACGATTTATATACGGATGGAATACAAAGAGATGAAAAAAAAGCATTTGACTTGTTTTTAGAATCTGAATAAGATGGTTTTTTTCGTTAATACAGTAAGAGGTGTGATAGTGACAAATATATCAATACTAGCCAAAAACAAAAAATGAAAGACGTTTATTAATTGTATCATATGATGCATATCATCACATATCTCCAGTGGCTAAGAATGGTAACATAAGTAACACAATCAGTCGAATATAGCCAACCCTTATGTTAAATCATGAAAATAAAACAACAATAATTATTCATTGAAAGATTATCTTTTTTATTTTTATTTTTAATGTAGTACAGCAAAATAATAGGAAAGAGAAATCAAGTATACAACAAAATTGAACTATACTATACGAAAACTACTACTCTATTACTACGTCTAGAGATAAACAAAAGTTTAGGTCCTGACTGCTGGCTGCCAAAGAGACCGAGGTAGCATTAGCTACTGTTATACATTAAGGGGGAAGGAAGAGAAGTCTTGGAACGGAACATTAAAATGAGAAGGAAAAATATAAAATTGATCTAAATTATTAAGTGTTAAATTTGAATAAAAACTATAAAAGTCTCTATGTAAGAGCCAATTTCCTGAATGTAGATAATTGCTTGATACCCAGAGAATCCAGGCATTATTATTAACCAGATTATTGTTACGGGAAAAATTTGAACGTGAAGAAGTAGTAAGTTGTGAAGTAGTACCATGGGGCGTTTTATGATTTTGTCGATATAGTTTCTTTTTTGCTTTAGTAATATTAAGTGAAGATTCAAAAATTTTAAATGCTAATGTTCTACGCGACCAAATAATGGCGAAAAGTTCTTTAGTTAAAGACGCCACAAATTGTAATAGATGATTTGAAGATGTTTGTGCCGAACCGTAAAGGCGTTTAAAAAAACCCGATAAAAGGCTTGGGATAAAGTTGTGTATAAGTAAAAATAACGGGTGTTTGTCTTTATATAAAGAAGTTGAAATAGTGTTAAAAAAAGGTGAGGATCTAATATCTTTGATTAAAAATTTTGCCGAACGGGGAGAAAGTAATTGTGAATTAACTAAATCAATCAAATTATTGCGGTATTTCATAATAAGTGTGTTAAGGTCGTTTGTATATGAAGGACAATTGCCGAAGTGAAGATTCGTGTCTTCGTTAAGGTTACATAAGGGGCAAAGAATAGTGTCCATAGGATATAATTTAGGATAATATTGTTTCTGAATAGATCCAGTGGGAAGATTAAAAGTGGCTGCTTTAATTTTTGTTCCATGGAATTTGTTAAGAAGTAGTGAAGTTTTTAGATTATCAGGGATATAATTTATCCAAAATTGTGAAAAGTGATAATCAATGGGAAATAATTTGCCAATTTGTAGTACCGGTGCAATGTGTGAAGAGGATAAAAAGTCATTGAAAGCTTTTGCATTGGAGAGGGATTTTCCCCATTTTCGTAAATTTTTATCTATACCCCCAAGATTATTCCATGTTAGGAGGCCTAAACACGATTTAATGGAACGAGGATTGATTATTATAGGGTCCGGGAGTTCACAACCGAGTTTTGCTTGATAATCTGCGAGGTCATGTGATATATTGTTTGAATGCGCTTTGACCTTGAATAATGTAACTGAAATGTTATGACTAGAAATATAGTCTTGTAGGGTAAACCATAAAAAGAAATTATTAGTTTTCAAAAGTCTTCTTTGGGATTGTGTGTTAACAATAAATTTGTTGTATGTTGAAATAAAGTTGGCTGAATCAGTGTAAATGGAGACTGTACTGTCACGTGGAACCGTGAGGATTGCTGTTAAGACTGCCATTGTTTCCGCTTTAGTAGCTGATGGCAAATGTGTTGTTCGACCTGAAAAAAAGGTAGTAGAGGTGTGAGCTTGTGTTTCTATCCAGCCGAAACCAATTCGGCAATTTTGTTTAGTTAAATGACGGACAGAGCCGTCAGTATAAAAAGTAAACGAGTTAAAAGGTAAATGAGAATTACGTATCGAGGAAAGGGAAACAAGAGTATCATTACAACCTATAAAAATGGAAGCAATATAAGGGTCTAATGTGGGATTGGATAGTGCTGGGTTAATAGATGTTACTGTTGAAGTTGAGGATGTGAAAGAATTTGGCAAATTGTCAGTTAACGGAATGGTGGACGGGCGAGTGGAGAGTTGTAAATGAAAATTGTACGCTAAAACTCGCAACGTATGAAAAGGGTCTTTACTAATAATAAATTTAGCATATGGGATTGTAAAGGACGAGAACGGTTTATATTTTTTGTCGCGAATTGGTATTCTATAAAGTCTGTGTGATTGAATTTCTATAACGCATTTTGGGCGTATATCTCTATGAAAGTAAGTATGTAAGTGACAATGTGGGCAAGGGATAAAGATTGGGACAAATTGACGTGGGGTGTTATTGATTGTATCTATTGTTAAAGGGGAATATTGCCAATGTTCAATAAAAGTAGTAGAAATGCCATGGGACGGGTTTTTGATTTCAATTATACGGCCTATTTGTATATTATTAATGGAAGGATCCCAATAAATGACCCAAACTTTTGATTTGGGACGAAAGTAGAAGGAATTTACGTCATTTGGTATATTGGGGTGTGGTAAAATAGATTGAATAGGAGTTGTAAGGGGAACATAGAGTTTAGCATTAGGGCCATATGAACATTCTGTAGCGAGTTTCTTGTACCAATTAGGTATAGGGCCTTGATGGTTGAGACATTTTATATCTGTATAAGCTCGAAGATAAAGACCATCAGGGTTAACACATTGATCCATATAGATGATTCGTTTTGTTCGTAAGGATTTCAGATCTTGAGTCGTGAATTCGGGAAAATATTCAACTATCGGCGTTGTTCCATATTTAATTTGTGTATCTAAATTTGAATGAATAGAAATAAAGTATTTTGAAAATAGAAATGCACATTTAGTTAAGTATGATGCATTGGAANATAATAAATTGGATTTAGAAATATGTAAGTGGTCAGGGAAGTGCGGTAACCAAAAAAAGTATTGTGTATCTAATAGTTTTTGAATTGCGATTGTTTTAAGGGGGATAGAATTAAGTAAATAATTAATATGAGATAGGTGAAGTTGAAGTTGTGTATTTTTTAAATTATTGATGGAGGGAAATAAATGCGTGGAGATGATATTATTATTGATGGTGGATGGTAGGGATAAAGTATGTTTAAAAAGTTTCTTAATCGGAGACATTAATTGATCACATTGTGATAGGGATAAAACTATAGTTTGGGATATGTATTCTAATCTGGGAAGGAGGACTGTATTGGTAAGGTATGTAACATGTTGGTGTAATAAGGCTTTTTTCCGTAAAGAAAAACAGAATTCAGCGACAATTTGTCGCAATTTCTTAATAGTACCAGATGGATTATTGTTAGCGTTGAAAAAGACTCCAAGAATACGTTTAACTTGGCGTCGGGAAGCTGTTGTTATTGGAATATAAGTATTATTTAGTTGTAACGTAATAGTTTTGTTCTGTTCTGAGGATATATTAGTCATGATTTCATATTTGTCGATATTAATTTGAATGTTTGCGAATTTGTAAAATTCCAGTGATATCGCTAGATATTTTTGCAAGTGTTCGAGGGAATGAGCGAACCACGTAGTATCATCTAGATAACCGATGACTTTAGTGTCGAACTTGATAATTTGATCCGAATCTATTCGGTGAATATCTCTAATTTTGGTAAAAGGAATATTGAAATCTAAAGTGTTATCAGAAATTGAATTATTAATATAATCGAACATTGGATCATAATATATGATCCATAATAACGGGGAGATGATTTCGCCTTGATCAATTCCTTGAAGGACTGAGTAGGCGGTCGAAAGTGAATTTGGTAAAATTATTTCGTTCGAACGATTTGTAAATAAAAGTATGATTAAATCGATAAATTTGAACGGAATTTTTATGCGAGCGAGTGCTAGTCGAAGCAACGAAAGATTAACTCTATCGTATGCTTTACTGAGGTCTTGGATGGCAATCCATAGTGGTAATTTGCGCGCTTGACATTGTTCGATAATGTGATTGATGATTTGGATGGGTTCAAACGTTGATTGACCAATAAGGCCGGCTCTATTATTAGTTTGTAAAATATTATTGAAAGAAAGACTTGTATTAAGTCTGGACGTTAGTAATTTTACAAAAAGCTTCCTTAGGGTTTCTAAAAGGGTTATTGGTCGTGTGTTGTTTAATAAGCCATTAAAAGCTTTGGGTTTGGGTATAGGAAATATTAAAGCCTGTGACCATGCTGAAGGGAAAATTTGAAATTTAAGTATTTGGTTATAGAAATATAATAAGTGCGTTAGTACAGTTGGGTGAAGATTTTTAATGTCTTCATATCGAATTTGTGATTTTCCTGGAGCCTTATTGTTAGGGCATGTTCTGAGGGTATTGTTTAATTCATCTGCCGTAATTTCAGGAAGTAGGTTATTATACCATTCTTGATTAATACGAGTGGGAGGGGTATAAATGGTTTGCCAATTAGGGGGGAGATCTGTTATTGCAGTAAAAACTTGTTGGTGTTGTAGGTTAGGATTTCCTAGGGTTTGAAAGTGTTTGATAGCTTCGCGTTCTATTATTTTTGGATCTTTCGTGTAAACAGTACTGTTATTGTTATCAATATATTGGATTCTATCTAAATTGATGCATTTGGGTTGTTTATTAAGTAGTGAGTTTATAAGTCGTCGTTGATTATCTGTCAAATCGTTGATGCGTCGGGTAATATAAAATTCTATTTGTTGTTGTTCGTGTTTAGTAAGTAAAGAATCTCTAATTGACTTTAACGTAGTGATAAAGGAGTTGTATTGGGATTTCATTGAAATGAAATTTGAAGGTGTGATAATAATGTCCCATTTCAGGATCGGTAATTCTTTGTATGTCGTGTGCAATGTAGTGACGATTCTATGAATTTTTTTCCAGCCAGGGAACCAATTTTTTATCCAAGTTGTAGTGTCTATAATACCTATATTGGTAGTGTGGAAAGTTGATTCAATGTATTTATTTTTGAAGTATTTGTTAGCTATAGCAAGTTCTATTATTCTATTATTAAGGTATCTGATGTTGTATGGTAGTTTGGATGTGTTGTTATCTTTGGGTGTGATTAATGGTAAACCTAGTTGTTTGGCGTTGTTAATTAAGAATTCTAATTCGCTGTAATATTTGTTGATTTTTTGTTGTGTGTCTAATTGTAGGAGGTCGTCGTGTAATGTAAAATGCCAATTTGAGTTCAATAAGTCATTGCATGAATCTTTAAAATGTTGCCAGTCTTCTTTTTGTAAATTTTTATAATCTATAAAAGGTTTTTTTAAAGAAGCGTTTGATTTTTGTTTGGAATTGGTGAAATTAAAAAAATTATTATCAATTGTAATTGTTAGTAAAGAGTGGTCCGTATTTAGCGGAAGGTCGTCTGGATGTATACATTGAGTATCTATTACATGTGAAGTTATGGAGGGGGATATGAAAATGAAATCTATTCGCGACGGTGTCTTTGTTTGATGACCATGGAATGTTGATGGAACTTTGGTTAAAAACTTTTTTTGAACATCTATTAAGTGGGAGGTTTTCAATAGCGAAATGATTTTGTTTTTTGTAGGTTTTGAATAAGAATTTAAAGTGTCGTTTTGTTTTTCTTGGTCTATGTTAAAGTCGCCTAAAATAATGTGATGAATATTATTTGACGTATTAATTAATGATGAAAGATGAGTGTGACATTCTGTCGTTATTGCATTAGCGGATTGATTGTCTTTGGCTGTGAGGTATACGCTTGTTAAACGTAGTATTTGATGATGTTTAAAAAATAGGTCTATAGTTAATATACGTCCTTTAAAAGTTTGAGTTTTAGAAATATGATTTTGTAAAAAGGATTTGATCAGAATAGTGGTACCACTTCCTCTATGTTTACCATTTGCATCATGGATGAAATGGATGATAGGTGTGAAGTTGTTTGGTAGGGGTATTTCCATTGGTTTGGTTTTATAATTTTTATTATTATGTAAGCCTGTTTCCGTTATACATAATATGTCTAAATCTTGAATAGCGATTAGTTCTGATAGGTCGTTGAGTTTTCGAATGAAGGCACTTTGAATATTTAGCGTTCCTATTTTGATGTTTTGTAGTGAAAAATGTTGATTTACAGCGTCTTTCTCTATATATTCCTGTAAGGATTTTCTTGTATAATTTTTCGAATTGTAGGAGCGCGGTTTTTTGTGTGATGGGTTTTTTTCTATTGTTGGATTAAAATCAGTATGGGGTATCTTCTTAGAGGTGTCTGCCAATATAGTTTGAGTATAGTTAGTATTATTAATATGTTGAATTAGATTGTTGTCTGTCATAGTTTATTAATAATATGATGAGAAGTGTGTGGATTAGAAGTTGTTGTTGGATCCAATCCAACTGCTCAAGTTTAACCAAGGCTTGGATCGTTGTGATGGGGTGTATGGATGAATAGGGTCGGAGTCCGTATAAAATGCGTTTGAGTTTGAGTTCTGTTCATCTTGATCTGTGTCGGATAATATCGTTTCCATGAATTCTGTTGGCGTATCATCTTTGTATGCTCGATTTAGTTGTGAAGTGGTAGTTGTGTCTGCTATTGATGATTTGTAGTTTTTAGGATCGGAATTGATTGATTGGAGTGAACCTATAGTAAATTGATGTTGAACATTTTGGATTGAATTGTTAAGTTGTGATGAGTATCCTTGTTTTGTGTCGTTTGGTCGAAATGGGTTATTTTTTTCTTTTTGATTTGTATCTTTTGGTGGCGAAGTTGATCGACGTTTTCTTTGTTGGTGTTGTGGAGATTGTGATTGTTGTGTTTTAGGTGTGGTTAAGTTTAATTCTTCTATTTTACGAATAGAAATATCTAACTTGGTATGTAATTGTAAATTTGATTCTTTAACCGTTAGTATTTCTTTCGATAATTCTGAGTTTTGTTGCGAAACAGTTTGAATTTGTTGTTGTAAACCTTTGATAGTATTTTGTTGTTTGTCCATCGTGGATTTAAGTTGGGTGATTTCATTTAGAAGATTGGATAAATCTAGTTGTGACGATTGTCTTGCTGATGAGCCTTGTTGATAACTTGGCGTGTTATCTATTCTGGTATTAGTTGGTTTTTTTGGGGTGAATCTATTGTTTAAAGGTAATGGCGTCTTTTGTATGACGTTGTTGAATTTTTTGTCAGGATCGTCAATTGTCAAATATTGGTGACGTGGGAAATTTTCTAACGCTTTGACGAGTTGTTCAGATCTGTTACAACTATTGAATTTATGGGAGGGCGATCCACAGACTGAACAAGATTGGGTTTGTGGGTGTAACACATATAATGTTGATGATTCAAATTTGAGTTTTTTGTTGTTGACGTTATAATGTTCAGGTGCAACATGTAAAAAAGCGGTTTTGGTTAGTCGCTTTGGGTGAGTGTTTGTAAAGGTGCAGGTTCGTGCTTGTAATTTATTTAAAAGTGGTTCTAAATTGGTAGCTGTTGCTGAGATGGGGATACCCGTAAGTTTGTAACAATAGAGGGTTCTTCTTTTGTATTCGTCCGCTTGTGTTTCATTGGGTAGGATACGAAGTGTGTAGTTTTCATACGGTATAGCCCATATGTCGTTGGTCATTATATTTTCCATCGATTTTCTGGAGGTAAATTCTAATTTAATTTGTTTAAATGCTGGTTTTTTCTTTGGAATATAGTTACTATATTTTTGGTTATAATTGGTAAATTTTGGTTTAGTAATTTCTTCAAAATGGTTGATTGGTCCTAATTCATCAACAATGTGATTGATGATATTTTGATTGTCGATATGAAAAGGAATATCTAATATACGTATAGTATTTTGGCGTTTGTTTTCCCAAAATGGTTGTATAACTTTGTTAAGGTTTTCTTGGTCGTAAATATAAAATTTAACATTCAATTCATGTATAATAGTATTGTGAATAGCGTTTCTGGTGTGTTGATCATTAAATAAAATTTTTACGATCTTTACGCCTTTGAAATTTTGGATCGCTAGAATTCCTGCAAAGTCTTTGTTAAATTTTTTGTTGAAAACGTGTCTAATTGCCGATTTCAATTCTGATAAAGAATTGTGTTGAAACGTGCAAAGGGGGGCAAATGCAATAAATTGTCGGTGATTGGTGTTTAATTGAACATCAGATATGTCAATGATATCACTGTTTTGATCATCATTTATTGATTTGGAAGGTGGCTGAAAAATTGATGATCGGTCTATTGAGTTTGTGTCAAGTGTTACATGATTAAAATCATGTCGTTTGGAAATAGGGGTGAGAATTTTACCGCTTTCAGAAGGATTTTCTGTAACTTTGTTTTTTCCTTTGTCGTTGTTGTTAGAATTTTGAGTAGGTGCATGTAAGGAGGTTTGTAGTGAGTTTTCGGGTAGAGGTTGAAGATTTTCTAATGTGTTTTCTATTATTTGTGTAATATTATTATTGATCATGTGACTTTGACTTTGGTTTGGTATGGTTTCGTTGAAGGACGTTTTTTGTGAAGAAGGTGAGGCAAGAATATTGTTATCTGAACCAATATTATTTGTATGGTCTAAGTCCATACTGTCGTCTTCTTTTGAATGGTTGTTCGTTTGTGGTGTATTTGTTGGAATATTATACGTTGAAGAAATTATTTCTTCGTCTATAGTTTTGGAAGTTTTGATAGAATGTTGAGTATTAATAGTTGGTGAAGGTAACTGTTCTTGTGTATGACTTCTAAGTCTCCTCGTACTGGAAGTAGAATTATGACTCATTTTTCCTTTTGTAATAGTATGTGAAATATATCTTATTTTCTAAAGTATTTATTTTTTGAGAATTACTGCGGAATTTAATAAATTTTGATTCTGAAAGATTATCTATTACGCGTGTCCTTTCTATTTCTTTTTTTTTTTAACTCACGTGAGAAATATCAACGTATTTTATTAATTATACTTATAGCACCAAATACAAGAAAGGAAACTACACTAATAAACCCAGCAGAACTAGGTCGTCTCACCCATAATGCAAAAAGAGGCTGCAGCCCCGTACAAAAAAGAAAAACTCATCTAAAATAATGAAACCAAAAAATTAAAAGATAAAGCTATACTAAATAACCCTCCTGCCAGGATGCTGAGACCGTTCTGACGCATTCAGATCAGCAAGTAAAAATTGGAGCAAAAGTCCCTCAGTATGACCGTTTTAAGTTACCCATCCTTAAGAATCATTTTTCACATGTACACTCCACCTAGTAGTTGTTAAAAAGGATCGAGAGAAAATAAACTTAATAAAGAAATAATAATATGTAGTTTCAAAAAAAGAAGGTATTTATATAATTAAAATATTAAGAAGTCA
>QKYT01000751.1:0-19086 GCA_003550305.1 Glomus cerebriforme
AAAAAAACTAAAATAATAGCTTTTTTCATTAACAAACCATTTTAAAAAATAAGTTGCTCATTTTGCCCATTGGAACAACCAAATGTTTACAAAGGAAAAATCAGCTGGTCAAAAAATATGGACAAGAGCTTACCCATTTTTGCTGATCTGTTATATATTTATCCCATTCAGCCTTAAATTCTTTTCGCCATGTTGGTAATTCACGATCATAACATAAAAGATGATATCGATCTAATTGTTGTGGAATTACTTTGCCAATAATTACATAGCAAAGTAAATCAAGTCTTGGTCGAGAAAATTTATATAAATAATCACGTTTTAGTATTCTCCAATGTGATTCTATAAANATTGTTGTTTTGTGAATAATAATATTAGGAGATGAACAACGTGCCCAATAAATAAAATGAGACCAAGAATACCAATTCTCCCATAAATNTGCCCACACTATATCTAATTTATTATTATAGCAGAATTGAAACATTTCTCTAACACATCGGGTCCAGATTTCCTTTGGATCTGTTATAAACTCCTTATCAGCTGTTGGAATTAGCATATGACGATGAAAATGCTGTTCCATTCGTTGAATTATTGCATCCCTATAATNNTTTAGGCAAAGAATTTGGGATTGTTGTTTGGATTTTGTTTGTGTTATTCCTATATTATCAGAATTATTTGAAAAATTAACAGATNGAAAAATAATTGGCTGCCAATTAGGATCTATAACTGAACATTGTTTGTGTGCTTCTTGGGAATTATATCGTAGCTGAATAATTGGTCAATTTTTACCAGTTGCTACAAGACAATATGATAGTGAAAAGGCGGTCCCATCAATAACTCCCATTATTCCATAAAGTTCATATTTTGAGGTGTTTGTATTATAAGTTGCATCTGTAACAATGATTTCAAAAGTATCATGTGAAAATAATGAAAGAAATGGTGTAATAAAAGCAAAAGATTCTGTAGGTTCTGTGGTCTGAAAAATGATTGAATATTTTTTTTCATTAAGAAAAAGTCATGCAGAAATACTTTTATTATTATCTTGCCGATACTCCAATACAGCCTGTCGATTCCACCAGTAATACACTTGTCCTCTAGTTAATAACTCATATCCTGATAATTGCTACTCTTTAATTTCATGATATATTTCTGATACGTTTAACTTTACATTAGCACTAATAAAATCTTTTATATTATCTGTAATATCAATTTGGTTTGGATGAGGATGCAAAGCATAACTTAGCTTAAAAAATGCAAGTTCATTTTCATAATTTTTATTACAATAAATCCATCACACTTGTAACGAAAAATTCTTGGATCTGTATCATGCTGTTTAGATGCATCTTCAATCTTCTTTGAATGTTTATCCAGTTCTGTACGCATATTACACCAGTAAAAAAATGTTATGGTCTTTTGTCGCTTCTGTATTGCTTTGAAATGATATACATATTGATATTCGTCTTCTTCTGAAGCTAAGCTGACAATTTTCTCTGCATTTTTTTACACGTTTTTTCTTTACTGAGTGTATTTGATGAGTCTTCATCCAAAAGTAATGTTTGTTCAATAGTAAATTAAATATTATTGTCAACCAAAGAGTCTTCTATACCACCTGCTACTAACAGACTTTCATAAATAACACCAGGAAGCTGCTGAAGTGAAATGGCATTTTCTTTATGGGAAAGTACTTCAGTTATGTTTTCAGTTATATTTTTTTCATATTTTTGTCATTTAGAAGCTTCATTTCGCTCTCTACAATCATTACATGTAGCTTTTATTTCATTATTTTTACTAAGAAACTCATTTGAATCCTTTGTTTGATGACATCCTTTACAAATTTTTGGGTTTATAAGGTTTTCAGACATTGTCAAATGTTATACAAACCAAAATATAAGTATGACCGTATGAGGATTGGATACAGGCAACTGAAAAAAATAATTTATTTTTTTGTATACTACGTATACGCATACCACATTCTGTATATAGAAGTGATCACGTAATTTACATGACAGATCTTCTGGACGATGCTAAAGAGATCTTGACAATTTTCATCAATAAATGGGAATTTGAAAATCTTCTTTCCAATTATGTCTTAATGAGAAATTATAATTTATTTATTTATTCAATTATTACTATAAAATTTTATATAGAACTTAACTTTAAAAAAATGGTGCTTTTTGATTGCTAAAATTCATATAAAAAAAATTTTATTACTCTATATTAAAATATTTGGTACCGTAATTTCATAAAAATTTACTAATGTATAATCAATAATTTTGATGTCTATATATTCTGCCCAAAATTAGATTTTTAAATTGAAAAAATTTCAAACTTAGTTCAGACAGTTAAATAATAATATAAATCATTCCAAAATTAAAAAAAAAAACTTATTAAATCTTGATTATCTATGTTCTAATTATAAAAATATATACATTATATTCATATTCGTTTAATTTTGTGTATATAGTTTGGTTTTAATTTACAAAATAATTATGAAAGGAAAGATTTTGTTTGAGTATTTGCAACGTAGTAAAATATGTATATTGCCTTTAATAAAAAAATTTATTTTTTTTTTTAAAAAAAAAAATTTTTCACAATAATAAATTACAAAATAAAAAAAAGGATTAAAGTCTAAACAAATAATGGTTTAAAAGAATATGAATTTATAATGTGAGTAATAATATAAAAAAATTACTGCTCCTCTTAATAGAAAAAGTAAGTATTAAATATTTCAATACAAATTTCAGTTAAAATTGTTTTACAGAAATAATAAAATTTTACTATTGTAAAATATATTGAAAATCATATCTGCCGATCTGCATAATCATATAATAGTTTTGATGGGAAAATTTCCCATCAAACATTATTAAAATATCACATGCAATTTCACAAATCAGTGGATATTTAATAAAATATTTAGTTTTTTGGCAGGCTTGCACATCTGAAATATGACAGATTACACTAGATATATTATACTTTAAAATACTTTTTTAGAAATGATTAACAAAATGTTTGGTACATGAGTTACAACAATTTTTTTTTACAAAAAAAATTATTTTTTCAAAAAGACTTTAATAAACTAATTTTTATCTTTTAAAATTATATTTAAAAGTGTATTTTTGGTCACTTTGCAAGTTTACTTAAAGTAACAGAAGATTTTTGTTATAAATTTTAACTTATATGTATTTTTTTAAAACCATGTACACACATCAAATAGTATAAAAAAAGCCTTGTTAGAAGATTTTTATATCTTTATTAAACAATTATTTATTATTATTTTTTGCTTATATAATAGAGCAGGTAGGTCTTTTTAGTATTTAATACTTTATTTCAGTATATCAGTTCTTTTCACTTAAAAAAAAATTAAGTCAATATTTTTTTTTAAAAAAAATATAATTATAGAATTGGTATTCTATCTCCCAAGATCCTCATATATATACTAAATAATTAATTTATAAATATGGTAAAATAAAAATACTATTTCATATAGTGAGGTTTATTTCCAAATATTTTATACATTTACTTAATATATATTTTTTTACCTTGATTTTTTAAGGAATTTAAAAAAAATGGATAATGGAATTGAAATTCAGAAAAATATTTTTTTTTTGAAAATATCTATTAAAAAAGTATAAAAACAATAAAAATGAAAAAAAAATTTTCATTATATATTTTTTTTAGGATAATTTTAATACTTACCTAAGGTGAATTTCATCAGAGGTTAATTTAAAAAATAATTAACCAGAAGGTAAATTTTTAAATAATTCATCAGAAGTTAATTTCATCACATTATGTAATATAAAAATTTAACACAAAAATTTATAAAGAAAAATTTTGTATATTTTTTAACATTTTTTACTACCTTATAACTTAATTAAAAATAATAAAAATCATAATATAAATGAATAAAAGCATGTAGAAATTTATTCTCTTTTGAATGATTATTTAAAGATTGAATAAAAACTCATAAAGTTTTATTAGTAAAGAATAATAAAATGAATTACAAGAAACTAGTAAAAAAAAGACATTATTCTTCTCTAAACCTCCCTTCCACCCACTATAAAATGAAGGTTCTTTATATAGTTTTTTTCCCTTAATAATGCACAAAATGTTACACTTCAAACATTACATGATCATCCTAATTAAAGCAGTATTGGCACATGACATCATATGACCTATATGACTACATGATTTGTCATATGACTTTTGTCTTTTTTTTTTTTTTAAAAAAAATTCAAACTTTATTAAGTTTAAAGATAAGAATAAAACTCACAAATTTCATGAGATATATAGCTATATAGTTGTAAATACAAAAAGAAAAACTAATCTTATACCACAAATTATAACGCATCACCTCTGCATTCCCAAATATATATTTCGCAATAAGTAATATAACCCAGACAAATTAAGCACTAACTCTTAGGCCACAACCCAACAACTCCATCTTCAACGACAACACTAATGGATATTCTCTGACCTTGGTATTCCTGCCCGCCGCAGCAGATAACACAGATCCCAGGCGATTCTATAAAATTTTTAAATTGTTTACCAATATTGCATTTCTTGAAACAAATTTTAATAAAAGAGATTAACTAGCGGGACTCTAATGATTAGCATACAGATATTCTTCCATATTTCCCAGAAGATACCTTTATTGTTTTGGTTGTGAAATATATCAACTAAAAACTTATTAAAAAACATTTGAATCGATATTTAGTCAGTATCACGTAACCTACTATGACATATTACCAAAAAACTCACGTCACTCTCTTTAAAATAAATAAAACAACTCCTTAAAAGCCAATCAACAACAAGTAATACCAAACCAGCCTTAGACAATTATTTTTTCCAGTACTCCCTATCCCTCAAAAGAAAATGAAAAATACCAACAAAAATGACCAAAGACTACTTTAAAGAAATAAAATAAAACAAAACAAAAATACAAACAAAAGGAATAAAATTAGGAAAAACAACTATATCTAGCCGCAAAAAACCTAAAGTAAATCTAAGGAAAACACAAACTTCACTTCAAGAAAAGTTCTTACCCTCAAAACCCTTTGCAAACCTTTCATTTACAAGAACCCAAAAATAAGTAAAATCGTTCTCTTCCCTACAAAACTTTCTATTGCTTCTCTTTTTTGACTCTGAAAAGATAAAACTTATGCAAGACTGGATAGCTTAAAAAACCAAATGCCTCTAGAGGTATTGTTAAAGGTTGTTATCCAAGAGTTGTAAAATGAAAATTGTGGGTATATTTAAAAATAATAAAATACAAACAACCTAAATTATTTAGTAAACGTTAAATAACAAGAGGAGCATTTTTACTTAAGACCCTGAAGGCTGTCACCATAGTGAATGAAGTTTCTAGAATGTGTTTTTGCTTTGTGAAAAATTTGGTCAGAATTTTTTGGGAAAGAGTGGCCGTCATATAACTTTTGTCTTTTTTTTTTTTAGTTTTAACAGCATATTTTATTGATTATAATTATAATGGAAAATAAAACACAAAATACATAAATAAAATATATGGATCTTGTTTCTATCTAGTTTACATAAATAAGAATTTAAAAAGTAAAACTAATCTAAATGCCTACGTTATAAATCTAATATAAAAACATATCCAGTATACAACTTCACAATGAGAGGTTGTAACCAGATCGACCATCTAGAAAGTATCTTCTTCAATCCCTTAAAATAAGTTAAAGGAGAGCTGTATCCTAACCATCCGAACTGTCAGATCCATCAGAGGGACTATTTGGTCCAAAAGATTTATCCAGGAGGTTTCTAGGGAAAATGCTTTAAATAGCAAATCCAAAACAAAGGCTGAGGTCAATGATGGGAGCCTTAAAACCTGAGCAGCATTGACGGGAGCATGTGACATAATAATATCCTTAGCGGAAAGCTTGGAAGCCATGATGTGACAATGAGGAAGCCAGATTTGATAGAAAAAGTTACGTTGCAACTTATCCACTACGGAGCAAATGAGATTCTTAGTAGAATTAACCGAGAAGCTATTGGAAAAAAGGAATAAGGATAATTCATGAGAAATAAAATCTTGATGAAGGAAAAGTAAGGGCTAATGTGAAGAAGCAGCTGAATGAGAAGCCCAAATGTTAAGAGAAAGAAAAGCTAAACGAGAAGGAAAGTCAGAAACATTCTTGTTAAGTTTTTTAGACTATGAGATTATGATCAAGTCTAATAAAGCAAGTTTAAATTGCTTAAAAAGATAAGAAAATTATTATGAGGCAAAGAAGGAGTGTCTGGAAGAGAAGTAGCTAAAATAACAGCCGAACAGTCCACCAAATGAGAAAGGGATTCTGGGCAAATATCACAGAAAAACACAGTCATTCACTAGGAAGATAACGAAAACAACGTGAGAATATAACATCCATTATAGGAAGTTCAGAAAGATGTAGTTTGTAGCGAAAGGAAGAGTGTGCGTTATGTCATTTCTGCGCTTTAGAAGGAAAAAGATCTGAAACTAGGGTAAAAGTAGTAAGTATCGACCAGGACAAAATCCAGTCAATAGATGATACAAAAGGAGACATCAGACATGGATATAAAATGAGAAAGAGATAAGAATTTTAAAAAATTTGAATAGGAAGCATATTGATCGAAAAAAGATCTAAAAGAGAATTCAAGTATAATATCTAAATAAGATATATAAACAGAAAAAGAAGAATCAAAATTCAAAAGAGCTTAGTTCAGTGAATGAAAATCAGAATAGCTCATTAAATCATGGGCTAAAGAGTCTGAATAGTTGTATAAAAAGTCATTAGAATGAGAGGGTACTTTATGTAAAGTAAAAGTTAAATGTTTAGACGTAAAAAGTTTAACAAATTGGGACCAAAAAAAAGAAAACTTAAATTTCTTAAAGTAGCAAAACTGGAATCATCAACTAAAGAAGTGATACCACTAATTACAGAAGAAGAGTCTGTAAAAAAATGTAAATGAGCATCATCAAGAATAATAGAGCAAATTAAAATAATAGGAGCTAGCTCAGAGACTAGAGAATTACAAATAGGCTAAGAAATGGGAAACCAAAACCATCAAGCATAAGGCTGTCAGGAGTAGCTTGAGTTCAGGTACAAGACATGTGTGGTAGGTTATTGACAATTTTAAAAGAACCATCCATGTAAAAATGATAAACATTAGAAGAGAATGGGATAAAATGAGAGGAATTAACTAAATTTAAATCAGAAGGAACAGGAAGGGATATTTGATCAAAATTTGGGAAAACAGAAAGCTTGGAAGACAAAGAGGAGAGTTGGTAAGCAACAGTTTTAATTGAAACTTTGAAGGACATAACGTCCAGGCGTTTCAAACGATATTTGAAAATAAAAGGTAAACTCACGGAAAAAGTTAAATTAACAAAAAAGAAGCAGAAAATGGGGCCTAATTTCTTAATCTGGGAAGGAGTAAGTGAAGTATGCATGTAACAGTTCAAAGAATAACCTGGACATTGCTGTAAAGACAACAACAGGAAGACCAGAGTATGCGAAGAGTCTGGAAGTGGAACAGGAATCTAATGATCAATAAGCGCCGTATGAGACCGCAGAATATATTTGAAAATATGATCAAAAGAAGTACGAGAGGAATGAGGAAGCCAATTGGCAATCCAATGGGAGCTGAAGTATTTATTCGGATGATTGAATAGAATAATTTGATAGGGAATATCATCCAAAATTGAACAATCGTCCTTAACAAATTCTGGTCGGAGCTGATAGGAGAGCGATGAATTCACACAGATAATTGAAGTCACTGAAGTATACCAGAGAGGAGGAACAGAGCGGCATCAAAAAGAATACCTGTAAGAAAGTTCTTTTCAGTCCATCATATACGTACCATCATACAAGAGGAGCTGAGAAAGAAAGAGAATAGATTTATTATGTAAAGAAGCGAGACACTTCAGATAAGAAGATTTTAAAATATCATGGAGTGGGACAGAACTATCTGTAACAGATATCAATAGGGGACCTTAGAGACAACATCAAACTTAAAATCATTAAAGCATAAATGCCTTAAAACATTAAAAATAAAGTCATGATTAGAATTGGGAAAAGAAGCCCAAGGGGATCAGTCTGTAATCGAAAGTGAGAAAAGGAGAGTAACCAATCATATATTTTATTTTTTTTTTTAAAAAAAATAACAAATTAAAAATTTATTTATATGATATTATTACACATTGTTATATCTCTATTTGCTCCAAATTTATCTAAAAGATATGAATATACTACATTGTTTTTATAATAGATATCACTTTGATAGATTCTGAAATAAGTCAGAGTGTCGCATAACTCTTGTCAAAACTTTTATATTATTAAAACATTTTTTTAAAAAGAAATTTAAATATAAAATTATAAAAATAAACAAATTATTTATGAAATTCATTAAATATGTTGTAATATACCTCTGCCACCCAAACTTTAATCAGTATTTATTTGTAGCGATATCTTCTATTACATCATTATTTTTTAAAAGTGAATTCTATCAATTTCCTCTTTTACATACTCGATGATATCATTCTGAATTTCATATAAATCTGTTTAGCACAATGAAGTTTATAATTGATCAAAAAAGAGAGAATTGGAATTATGATCTAGTAAATTTCATATAATATTATGTAAGGAAAAGTACTGTATATTGCGAGCTACAGTACTTCAGATATCTTGCAAATTTTGAAGGATTGACTTTGTGCCATTAAGTCTATAATTCGTTATAAATAGTATAAATAGTATGTATTTAAAAATTTGCATTATAATCAGAAAAATATTTATATGAGTAAAATTAGATTCTTAAAATAATAATATTAATAAAAAATGGATTTTTTTTCACACAAAGGAGGATACTATGCATGGGATACTATAGCCATGATATACAAGTAATTATTTTTATCAACTATCTCATGATACGAACTACAAAGTTCATTATTACCAATATCGAACCAATATTTTGCTGTCAAATAATGAAAAACCTTACATCAGTAAGTTTTAAACAGATGTATAAAGTGTAAACATATGCCATATGTTGCTCAATACCAAAAAAGTGTTGCGTAATAAACCCTTTGTCAACCAACATAATTAAAAATACGTTGTGTAATACTTTTTTAGGTGTATAACAATATACAGTAAAATAATAGCAATTTAAAAATGCATATAATAATATTAGGTTAGTTGAAAAATGCATATTATTAGTTGAAAAATGCATATAAAAATGTTAAAAAACGTGTATAACAATACAAATTTTAGCATATATTAACTATATTTAATAAATAAAAGTATTGTTAATTAATTTTATTATGTTTAAAGTAGGTTTGTTTATTAAAAATATATTAAATTACAAATTCTTCTTAGATATACTAACTATATTATACTAATTAACTATTCAATTCTAACATTCAAACTTGAAACCTATAAAAAAGTAACTAAGTTTTGCAGCTAAGTTGCAAAACTTACGTTTCTGATTCCCAAAACTCAAATTTTAAGAACAAACTGAATTTAAAAAAAAAAAAGAAAAACATTCAGTTAGAATATTTCTAACAAAAAAAATGAAAAAATAAAGTTTCATAACAAAACATTCGTTACAAAACTTATGTTTCAGTTTTTTAAGTTCAGGAGCAAACCTACAAAAAAAGTTAGAATGTTTTATATAAAGAAAAAAAATGAAAAATAAAGTTTATAACAAAATGAACATTACAAAATTTACGTTTTCATTTCTATTTCCAGAGCTGAATCTATAAAAGAAAAGAAGAAATGTTCAGTTAGAATGTTTTTATACAAAGAAAAAAAATAAAAAAAAATAAAAAAATTCAGTTAGAATGTTTCTTAAAATAAAAAAACTAAAAAAAAATGAAGTTTCATAATGAAATGAACATTACGAAACTTATGTTTCCAATCCCAATTCACAGAAATAAACTACAAAAAAAGAAGAAATGGTCGATTAGAATATTTCTAATATAGAAAAAAAATGAAAAAATGAAGTTTGTAATAAAGTAATTTATTATAAAACTTATGTTTCTTTTTTAATTCTGAATTTCCAGAGCTGAATTTACAAAAAAAAGAAGAACATTTAATTAGAACATTTTTTAAAGAAAAAAACCAAAAAAAATGAAGTTTCGTAATGAAATGAACATTACGAAACTTACATTTTGGTTTCCTAAATCTAGGAGCAAACCTACAAAAAAAAGAAATGTTTAGTTAGAACATTTCTAAAAAAAAAAATGAAACTTATATTCTAAAAAGAAAGTTTTGAAGTTTTGACTTCAAAACTTACCAGATTTTTAAGCTAAAATCAAAAAAATCTGATTCTACAAAAAAAATAAAAAAAAGAAATGTTAGTACTGTTTCTACTAATGATTCTTAAGTAAATGCATCAGATGGAAATTTCATGAAAAAACTTCTATACCCAAAATAAAATCCAAGAACTACAAGAAGAAAAAAGAAGAAATGTTAGAAACGTTTCTATTAAAAAAACAAAAAAAAAGAATGATAAGTTTCATTACAAAACTTACTGTTTCCTAATTCCAAGTGCCTGAACTGAAGGAAAGTCTACAAGAAAAGAAAAAGAACCATTAGAAAGCATTTCTAAAAAAAAAAAATAGCAAGTTTTATGAAGAAACTTACTGTTTTCCAATTTCATATACTAATCTGAAAGCTAAGAGAACTTACAAAAGAAAAGAGAAAGAAAACATTAAAAACGTTTCTAATAAAAGAAAACCAAAAAAATATGGTAAGTTTTTCAAAGAAACTTGAGAAACTTACCATTTTCAATTCTAGTATTAAACTAAAGTATAGAGAAGCTACAAGAAAAGAAAAGAAGAAACGTTAAAAATGTTTCTTTAAAAAAAAATGAAAAAATAATAAGTTTTGTGAAGAAACTTACCATTTTCTTTTCCCAGTTTGAACTGAAGAGCTTAGAGAACTTACAATAAAAAAAAAGAAATGTTAATAAGCGTTTCTAAAAAAAAACAAAAAAAAATGGTAAGTTTTATGAAAAAACTTACTAGTTTTTACTTTTCAGTATTGGACTGAAAACAAAGAGACCTACAAAAGAAAAAGAAGAAATGTTAGAAATGTTTCTTTAAAAAAAAATGAAAAAAATGATAAGTTTCATGAAGAAACTTACCATTTTCCCTTTTCATTCCAGACCAAAGAACTCAAAGAACTTACAAAAAAAAAAAAAAATGTTAATAAGCATTTCTAAAAAAAACAAAAAAAATGGTAAGTTTTGTGAAGAAACTTACCAGTTTTCACTTTCCAGTATTAGACTGAAAACTGAAAGACCTACAAAAGAAAAAAGAAGAAATGTTAGAAACATTTTTTTAAAAAAAAATTGAAAAAAATGATAAGTTTTACGAAAAAATACTGTTTCTCAATTTCTAGAATAAAGTTCAAACGGTGATTAAAAGTTGCCGATTTAAGGTTTAAATAAATAATTAACTATAAAATAAACTGCAGCTATGGCTGTGATTTAATTGATAAATGTAGTGTACAGTTATTTTTTTTTAAAAATAAACTGCAACTCGTATCATGTGATACACATAATACAAAAAAAGTATATAATGAGCCTTTTTTCATTTTTTTTTTTCTTTTTCAATTTTAATTTTTTTTTAATCAATCTTGTGAAAAGCTCCTCCTTTATAGATGGGTAGAGGTCATTAATACCTATAGAGAAAGAGTCATTGCTGTTTCTTCCGCTCATTTATAGTGACAAAAAAAGATGTATCAGTAGTAAAATATTTTAAAAGAAAAAATTTTCTGAAACTAATCAGATGGTTTTGGCCAGAATTATATTTAATGTTGGCCAATATAATAATCTGAACCTAATTTTAAAGATTTTTAATAAATTTAATAAAATTTTAATTATAATTTATAAAAAATAAAATTTTAATTATATAATAACTATTTATTATAACTATTTATTATATTAAAAAATATTAAGTGGTGTTGATATATGGGTGTTGTGCAATAGTGTATAATATGTTTAACAATTGTTGATATAGAAAAACGCATATGCTAACTGCATGTATTGATAAACTCCAATATAACTGATAGTGTTGATTAACACATTTTTGGTGTATATCAATACTTCTAAAACACTGGTCAAAAACTGATCTATCCTACAGATATCTTACAGATATCTTATAAATATTAGGTACCCAAAATGCAGAAAATCTGCTATACATCGGGTACCCAATATGTATACTATAGAATTAAAAAATATAATTTATTAATTATCTTGCTATCCAGTAATCATAAAATGATGAAATATAGCTCATTCAATTCGTCTCATTAAGACGTATCGAATGGTACTAATTTCATATTTTTAGGTATGATAGATGCTGAGATATTTGATAAATCGTAAAAAAATAAACAAAAAATGCCAATTTGTCAAATATCTCGACATCTATCACACCTAGAAATGCAAAATTAATACAATTTGATACATCTCAGTGAGGCGAATTGAATGGGCTATATTTCATCTTTTTATGATCACTGGATAGGGAGATAATTAATAAATTGTATTTTTTTAATTCTATAGTATACATATTGGGTACCTAATGTATAGCAGATTTTCTGCATTTTGGGTACCGATATTTATAAGATATCTGTAAGATAGATCAGTTTTTGACCAGTGAAACTTCCTGATGTATGTTTGTGCAGTTGACAAAATTGAATAAACACTAATTTGAGCAGATTAAGAAATTTATTATCAATAAGAACTATAAGATATCGATCAGCCTAAAAAGTTCATATATGCTGTAAATCATTATGTTAATAATAATAAATAATACTTAAAATATATATCAAGTTTAATAGGAGTGGCTTTTAAAGTAATAAATTTATATGGTTTTATTTCTTTTAAATGAATATCAGAATAAATTGATGGAATAAAATACATAAATTAAAAGATATTATTACTTGGGTATCATCATTCATAATACTAATAATAGATTTACCTTAAATCACTTCTGATTTCTTTAGTTGAATATCTTTATCAATTCAAATAACCTTATAATTCTTAATTGGCAATGTCAATATTTTTTAATATACTAGTAATTGTAACAGATTCAACTAAATGATGGGAAAATATCATTGCTAATTCTTACTGCTGATATTTTTATAGTTTAGTATAATTATGTATGAAGTAATCATAATAAAAAATATCAAATTTTCAAATGTCTATTTTAACTTATTAAAAATTTCTGTTGTAGTTTGAAGTCATTATTCAAGCAAATAAAACTTGAAAAAGAGAATTTGTTATATTTTTTTTTTCAATTGCATAATAAAATAATAAACTGTAATCTATTTTATTATATATTGTTATAAATCTTATTTATCATTCTAGTTAGTTATAAACTATATATTTTTCTTTCTATTATCATCTGCAATAACATGAAAACTGGTGGTAACAATTTATATTAGAAAATTCTTATTTTTCTCTGATAAATTTATTTATTATTAAAATAATCAAAAATCCCAACTTAATATTACTGCTTCTTTTGATGCGCTGTAATATTCGCTTCTTATGATTATCTAAACCTCCCGCTATTTATAATGTAAAAATTTTCTTGACAATTCATTCTAATATAGCCAAATGAGTAATGACGATTTGTCAATCACCTGATCATCCCAATTACACCATTACATGTAATTACCATGTACAAAAAAACCAAAGAATATAACATAAATAAACTAAATTAGATTTAATTTACTTTCATTTTTCAGCAAAAAGTAATTCTAACCTTTTTTAAAAATAATTTTTTATAAATGAAACTAAATTTATATTTGTGTTTTACAGCAATGTAGTAACGTATCATTAGTTAACTATGTAAATCAAAATCATATAATTGTTTAAATAAAATAAAAAAAAGTTTAGTAATTTTATATAACTGATAATTAAATATTTTCATAATTTTATAATAAATTATTAGATGCTCAAGTCAAATATTTTTATATTCATTAGTTACTTCAAACTATATTTATAAGATTACGAAGCCTTTATTTGCATTTATCAGATCTTAAGATCTGATTTTTTTTTGATATTTTATATTTAATGAAGAAATTGCTTTATAATTTTATTAATAAATTGATTTTATATAATTTTTTTCTTAAATGCAGAATAATTAAAGTTATGCATATGAAAAAATGAGGAAATTTGCTTTATATTTGTTTAATTTATATTGTTATTATGTATTAAATAAATAATTTTTATTATATAGTTTTGATTTACCATACATAGTTAACGTGTATCCTAATGTATCATTTTAATGCATCATTTCAATGCATCATGTAACTATTATATATGACCTTTATCTCCATGCATTATAATTTAAATTAAATTTTGAAGATTATAAATTGGATGAGGATCCTGAAATATGAGGTTCATTATACATAAATTCAGGATTCTACCTTTTTATATATATCAGATTCGTAGTTTTTAGCTTTCGCTTTTAAAATTTTCTCAGCAATAAATATTCCAATATTGTAAAAAATAATATTTTAAAAACTTTTTAAAATTTATTTACCTTTTTTTAAATGGGTTTCATTATTTTTTTGAAGAATGTTCCAACTCAATAATAATATTCTCTTTTTTGATATTTGAAAAATTATAGGATAATTCAAAATCTTTATTTTCATTCTATTGGTTAATAGGATTTGGTGTAAGAATGCAATTTAAATTTTATGGATGAAGCCTTAGCATTATAGTATTAATTATAAAAATAAAAGTTATTTATTTGCAATTTTTGCTTCTTATTTACCTAATGATATCAAAAAATTTCTATTAAGTCAAGGAATAAAATTTTATCAAATTTTAAAACTATTTTGTTTAATTATCTTGCTTTCTGTAAAAGTTTCAATGTAAATATTTTAAATGAGATAATAATTTCTTCTGGAATTACTTTAGATTACAATCAATTTATTTTATAAGAAGAATTTTATAATGTTTTAATTTCAACAAATCTTATGTTAAATTATTTGGATATAAGATTGGTCAATCAGCAAATATTTCATTTTCCAGAAACTAAGGCTCATCTTGAGACACTTTATGAATTAATCTGTGATACATCTATTAGTTCCATATATTTATACAGATTAGCGCATATCTGTAAAATATACAAAAACTTGGCATCATTAATAATACCATAAAAGTTAATCATGGAGTTGCTAAATTAATCAAAATGCAAGAAGATTTAAAAATTTTTGAATGGGAAGATGATTTCAAAGAGGATTATTTTATAGATGATCCTTATGAAGAGATTCTTCTTGTATTAAAAAAAAAGGCAAATAATCTTAATTATTTTAAAATATTCTTCCAACATGTTAATTATAATCATAACATTGATTACGAGCATATAGTACTGCAAAAGGTACTTTCAAAATTTTATAAATTAAAAACATTAATAATAGTTGATAATTTTATTTATTTTTTTATACATCAATTGAGAATGTTTTATATTGAGATTCTTTGTGTAGATTTCATTAGTATAAATACAACTTCTGGCATAATTGAAAATAGTGAAGGACATCTTAAGAAACTTTTATTATTTAAATTATATGATTACATATTTGAAACTAATTTTAATAAGGATTCTCTTGATTATATTCATAAAATTTGTGAACATTATCCATTAATTAAATTCCTATCTTTTGTATTTTCATCAACAAAAAATCATTTCACTGAGTTCGAAAAATTATTAAAAGTTTGTCAAAGCTTGAAGTCATTATTTATAAATATATTTAATATCTATGAATTTATTAATGAAGTAGAAACTAAAAAAACTTTAAAAATTGGTAAAGAATTATTAAAATTATTAATTAGATTAGTACTAACTAATTTAAGAGAAATTAGATTTTTTAATTATTTTAGATTTTCTTTACAAACATTGGAAGAATTCTTTGAACAGTGGAGAGGTTGACTTGCACTTTCTGTACTTACATCTGATTGAATTTATAGAGAAAAAGATTATATAAATTTGATCAATAAATATAAAAATGAAGGAGTAATTAAAGATTTTAGATTTATTTTAAAAGATGAAATCTACTAGTATAGAATATTATAAATATAGTCTTTTTAGTATACTTTTATTCCCATCAAGCTTAGGATTAGTTTCTTTTTTTTTTATTTATATATATATATATATTTATTTTTTATTTTTTTATTTTTATTTTTCACAAAAAATTGTAAAATAAGGTGTATAAGGAAATAATCACGATCCTTAGAAATATAACTAGTGTTCTGCAAATAATTTGGCCGAATTGAATTTAATTCAGATTTGATTTGATTTGATTTGATTCAATTCAGAATTTTCAAATTGTGAATCAAATCTGAATTGAATCTGAATCAGTTAAATCTGAATCAAATCTGAATCAAATTCGATTTGACTGATTGTTTAATTTTGCCCAAATTTTATAAAGCTGGCCAAAATTTTCTTATTTGGATCTTATGTAACTTTACACAATAAAATGCAATTTTGTTCCTTTTGAAAATTGAAATTTTGGATTACATAAGATTTCAAAAAGGCAATTTTTTTGCAGATCATTTAATTCCGGCTGGAATTATGAATCATGTGACATCAGCATCAAATTTTGAATCGAATTCGAATCGAATTTGAATTGATTTGATTTGATTCGTTCAAATATTAAATTGAATTTGAATCTGATTCAATTCGATTTGATTTGATTCGTACAGAATACTAGATATAACCAATGATTTACCATTCACAAGATAATGACTTATCTGAAGTTAAAATATAACATTAAGAGAAGACGTCATGTAATACAACCAAAAGATTTCTATAGTCTTGACTTACAATTAATTTTTTGTAATCCTTTTTTGATATTCAGTTTAAAGAATTATGAGATTTAATTTCATTAAAATAAAAACAGTAAAATTAAAATTATTTTGAAAAATAAATATTAATGTAAAGTATTTTAGTGAAATATAAAAATACAAAACAAATTTATTTGTTTCTGAATATTTTTGTAATTACTGCTACAGTTTGTCTTGCTTGACTTTTGATATAATATTTAAAACCTAAAGGTAACTTATTTTGCATTAACTTCTATACAATACATATTTATTTTTAATATCATATCCACAAAAATTGTAATTTTATTTTCAAAGCTGGTAAAAAGAAATTACCAAAGCCATCATTAATTAGTGTCATGTAGATCTGTCACGTAATTTGGCTGGCATTATGATCTTTTTCTAGCATTATAGAACTCTACTAGTATTAAACCATATGACATATACTGTATATGTGACAAATAGGCACTGAAAACATTTTGTTCCCAGAATACTTAGTAAAAATGGACAGATCTATATTTTACTCAGTCTACTATATAGTTGCTGTCAAAATTCTTAAATTATGATATTATGGCATATGCTGTATAATAATTTGAGTATTCAACATCACAATTTAAAACCATGAATCGTAAATATAGTAATGCCATAATTCTGTAATTGTTATAATGCAATTAGTAAATTAAATTTATTTAAATTTTTTAAATAACTGAATTTTATTTTTTCTTTGCTAATCACTGCAATTGGTAGGAATATTTTTTTGTTTGAGCATATAATGTAATGCCTTATGTAATCATACAAGTTATTCAAAAAAAACTTCCCTGAAATTATTTTTTTAACGAGAATGCAAGTCAAAAAAAATTAAATCACTTAAATTTTTTTTTAAGAAAAAAAAATATTTATAATATTTATTTGAATTCTTATAAAATTTGAAAAACAAAACTACAATAAATGATAATTTTAATTTTATATAATCACAAGAATAAAAGGATATTTCTTATTTAATTTCTTGATCTTCATATTCATCATATTTTTCATACCAATAAATTGCTTTAGATATATCTTGTTTAGTTCTATAACCACTTTCATACATTGAAGCAAGATTATATTGAGAAGTATTATTTCCAAAATTTGCAGCCTTTTGATATTTTTCAAATGTTTTTTTCCAATTAATAGCAATTCCAACTCCATTTTTATAACAATATCCTAAGTTATTTATTCCATATATATTGTTTAAATCTGCTGCTTTTTGATATAATTTAAATGCTTCTAGTTCATCTTTATCAGTTCCAATTCTGTTATTATAATAATATCCTAATAGATTTATTCCACTTGAATATTCTTTTTCTGCTAATTTCTTTGATAAATTAAAAGCTCTTTCATGATTTTTATCAATACCTTCTCCATCAATATACATATTAGCAAGATAATATTGAACTATATTATTTTCTAAATTTGTTGCTTTTTGATATAATTCAAATGATTTTTGTTTATTGATATTAGTTTCAATTCCATAATAATGAAAATATCCAAGTAAATAATTAGAATTTGAATCATTCTGATTATTTAAAAGCCAATTATAAATTTCTTGTAAATTTATATTATGATTATTAATATAATCAAGAATATAACATTTTCTTGTATTTTTTTCTTTTCCTTCGTTTATTATTTTAAAATTGTATTTAACCAATTCATCAATCACAATGCTTAAATCCTCTTCAAATACGTGTTTATTTATATTTTTAATTGTANGTTCTATTTCCTTTATATTCATTTTATCAAAATTTTGAAAAATTTGATATAATTCAATATCGGGCATTACGCGCAATCATTTTTTATTACCACATATTTATATGATTTATGCGTAAATATTGTAGATCTTTCAATTAACAGGTTAGTATGGTTAGACAAATATGTAAAGTGTAAATCGCCAAATTTTAAGTTTTTGATTAGTGCAACTCTTTTTTTTTTTACAAGAAATTTTTTTTTTAAAAAAAAACATTATACCGATAATATTTACATGGTAAGACAAATTATCGCTCTTTTCAAATTAGTGCGCCCATCCTGATCATGTAACCACATGATAATCGAGCTAGATTTTCTGATTTTCCAACGAACCTTTCTAATAAAACTTTTCACCAGCTTTGATTTCTTACAATTGCTTAAGGATTTCATAAACCTTTTACGGTAAAACACGCGTCTACCAAGTTTCAAGTATAGTTTTTACTAACTAATAACTGGTTTTCAAACTAAAGAGTCTTAAGATTTCTTATAATTCTTTTTTTTTTG
>QKYT01000752.1:40198-53382 GCA_003550305.1 Glomus cerebriforme
GTAAAATATCAGGCATGGGGTGATATTTTGTCAATCCATGCCTGATTTTTCACCTGCCCAATGCTTGATAGTTTTGTCCAACCCGGCTTGCCATACCTTTAGAGGTAGTTTTATGCATGGTAATTGATCACATGAGTGCATTATGTTCGCGCTTGCTATGAATAAATTTCTTATAATTAATTTACTAGTGTTTAATTGCTAATCACGAAATTGTTTTCTAATCAAATGAATCTGAATGAATTTATTTCTGCGGTGTTATGTACAGTATAAATAAGGTGGTAAAATTCAATTAGTAATTCATTCTAGTCTTTATTGCCGTGCATTATATAAAAATGTACCCTTTTTAAAGACTAATATTGCATTTTATATCGTACTGCATAAATTATGATAAACTTTTTTTTCATATTTCATATTTTATCAAGACCCAAATATATAGCAGATAGGTTGACGCATTTTCAGGGCCGGAATTATGATAAGGTCAGTCAGTTACTATAGTGAGTAATAAAATTCTGACTGGCATTATCAAAAATTGTCTAAAAAGGGAAAGATTTACATGATTTTTCGTTTCAAACCCCCTCGACCTTTATAGATATTTCTGGGTCCTTGTTATCCCTTTAAAAAAATATTCTCAGAATATTTTCATAGATGATTGACAATCAAAAAATCTATTCTAAATGAGTAACGCAAAATCGAAAATATTGATCTTTCTGTAACACAAATAATTAGGTAACGATACATTGCATAAACTACGTTCATGAAAAAAAAAATGCAAAAAAAATTTCATTCTTAAAAATGACATCATTAAAGGAATGGATTGACATGAGAATAAAAGATGGTAATTTTGATTATTTTGAATATAAAAACTTTAGTGATATTGAGAAAATTAGTACGGGAGGATTTGGGGTTGTAAAAAGAGCAATTTGGATCGATGGTGGAATTAAGGTTGCGTTGAAAAGTCTCTTAAATAATTCAATTGATGATCAAAATGAGAATTTTCTTAGAGAGGTATTTAATTAAACATTAATTATTCACAAAATGAATATTATAAAATATGTAATTTTTTATTGTAATACATAGCTCAAGCTTTTACGTCAATGTAATCATCCTAATATTAATCGATTTCTTGGAGTTACAAAGGGTTTGTAACTTTATAACATTATAAATTTCATTTGATAATATTTTAATAAACACTAATAACTTTTATTTTTATATTATAGATCTAATACATAACAATTATATTATTGTATTGCAATATGCCAATCAAGGAAATTTGAGAGAATATTTGGAAAAAAAATTTCCTTCGCTTCATTGGGAAGACAAGATTCAAATGGCATTAGATATTACTTGCGGATTGAAATATTTACATTCTAAGCAAATTATTCATCGAGACTTGGTAACTCATTTTCATAATATTATCTGAACTTTTACTTTATTTGTAATTTAATAATGTTTATTTATTTATTTTAATTTGTAGCATGCAAAAAATATATTAGTTAATAATGGAAGTTTAATGATTGCAGATTTGGGATTATCTAAATATTCAGTAGAAATTAAACCTAATTCCATACATTTAGGAATGCCTCCGTACGTTGAACCACAATGTTATACAGATCATAATTATAAACAAAATGAAAAATCGGATATCTACAGTTTGGGTGTATTGTTGTGGGAGATTTCAAGTGGAAAACCTCCTTTTTCTAAAGTTCCCATATTTAAAATTAATTTATCAGTCGTCAATGGAGTAAGAGAAACTCCAATTGAAAATACACCTTTTGAATATCAACAACTTTATGAAAATTGTTGGGAGAAAGAACCGAATCAAAGACCTGATATTGTTAAAGTCTATAGGATTTTAATGCAATTGAAATCAAAATTAAATAATAACGAGCAAATTAAGGTTAAAACAATACAGAATTTTGATGATTTGAATAACACTAATTCAGGTTCATCAACAGCAGAAACTTCTTACGGTGATAGTAATATTGAAAATTTATATTTTCAAAATGGTAAAAGTTCAAACAGTTAAATAATTTTTTCTTTTTTTTGATTTGTTTATTATAAACTTTATTAATGATTATATTTTATTTCAACTTCAGAGATACGAGAAGGGATTGAAAATTATGAACATGTTAAGGTCAATGATTTTAATACAACCTCAGTTCCGGGTATTCTCGAAATATCTACAGAAAACTTAATGACTTTTACAAATACTTTGGCAGAGAAAAATTTTGAAATAATCCATACTTCCACGAATATCACTTACATTAGTGGAGCTTATGCTCTAGTATTCGTAAGCCTTGGTTCTATGTCACTTTCTAATACACTACCACCAGAATCACAGACATTGTCTCCTATCTCTAATTATAATAATATTATATCTGATATTCGAAGAGGATTAATTTTTGCAACAATTCATAGAGCATATACATTAATTGATTATAATATTCACAATAACATTTACAAACAGTATAAATTTATGCAACAAAAAATTCTTGCTGATAAATCTTTTATAAAACATGAAAAAATTGAAGCGATAAGATTTATTAATAAAAATTTTAACCGAGATAAAATTCTTTATAATTCAGGAACAAAAAGAGTATGCGAAAATTGTAACCAAGAATGTTTAGCTACATTATATTGTGAATATTGTGTTCGAAATTATTTAAAAGAAAATTTTTCAAATTGGACATCTGGAAATAATGATATTGATAATTACAAAAATGTCAAATGAAAACATTTATGCCAGAGATGATAATTGAATGGATCCCATACAGTAACTTACAAAATATTAAATATTCAACAAAAGGTGGACATTCTGAAATATATATAGCAAAATGGGTTGATGGACATTATATTGAATGGGATTCTAAAGAACGACAATTAATAAGAATTGGACCTCATGATGTAATACTTAAAAATTTAAAATTTGTTGAAAGTGCAAATCAAAGTTGGTTCGAAGAGGCTAAATCACATTTAACTATAAGCAATAAATGGGCAGATATTGTTCGGTGTTATGGTTTAACACAAAATCCATCAAATGGAAATTATATGCTTGTAATAAACAAAATGGATGTAAATTTAAGAGAATATTTACAACAAAATCATAACAAACTTACATGGAAAGAAAGAAGTAGAATTACTTTTTTAATAATTAATGCACTTCTTAGAATCCATAAAGAGAATTTAATTCATAGAGATTTACATTCTGGGAATATATTGTATTCACAATTGAATAATTATTGGTATGTTAGTGATCTTGGATTTTGTTGTCCTGCTGATAAATCAACAACAACAAGTATATATGGAAATCTTCCTTATATAGCACCCGAAGTTATTGCTGGAAAAAAATATACTTTTGCATCTGATATTTATAGCATTGCAATGCTTATGTGGGAAATTTCATCTGGACAACCACCATTTATTAATTATGAATATGACTATTATCTTGCAACTAATATTATTAATGGCATAAGACCAAAAATTGTATCAGGAACGCCTTTTGAATATAAAAGTCTAATAGAACAATGTTGGGATACTAATCCATTAAAAAGGCCTAATATTCTTGTACTCTGGAGTAAATTTAAAGAAATGATTTTATCATACGATCAAAATAATAATTTAGGAACAAATGAAATTAGCAACATAGAGACAAATTATACCAGTAGCTATCAATTTGAAAATCTACCTGAATCAAAGAATGCAACAGAAGGTACAGTTATTATTATATAATCATTATAAAAATTTATTTGAATTTATTATTAATAAACATACATCTTTTAATTCACTAATAGAACAACAAGAAGGTATAATAAATTGACAAATTTTTTATTTGAATTATTGTTATTATAAATATTTAATTACCATTTACATTTTTATTTAATAGCATTTCATAGTAGACCATATAATTTTAGTATTCCTAACAATAGTAAGTATTTACTTAAATTTATACAAATTATCATTTACAGTAATATTGATTGATTGTTTTGCTTTTTAGTTGATGATTTTATTAATTCAAGTAGTCATACTCTTGAAGGTAATTTTATTTTACCAAAGTATTTAGTGAATTACAAATAAATTTAAAAAATGACAAGTAAACTTTATTATATTAATTCACAAAATACCAAATTTTAAGAATTTTTTTTAGATGTTCAAGTTGATTATATTAAACTGTTAATTCAACAACAAATGAAACGTTATGAAAATGTTGATGGTATCATTTAAGCTTTTATAACAATAACTCATATATATATATATATATATTTTTAGATGATGATGATATATACAATAGTCCAAATCTTCATCCAGAAGAACAAGATGAACTTAAAATTCCTTGAATTTTCTGAAAATCAAATGATTGATTTTTACATGTACAGTAAATAATTATCACGAAAGTGTGAAAGTGTGGTAAATTCATTTGTCGCAAAAAAATTATTAATCTAATAATTCTTAAAAAATTTGTTCAAAAAGTTATTATTTATATTATATATACATGTATATACTGTATTATGTAAAGTAATTGTTATTATTTATATTATATATATTATTACAGTAAAGCAATTCCTAATTATTAAGTGATATAAAGAAATAATCCAAAATTAAAACTATAAATAATATAAAAAGAATATAGTAATTATACTAAAAGAAACTTTCTTTTTAATCAATGAAAATGAGTTCGAATTGTTCATTATAAAACCAAAAAGATTTTACAAAAAAAAAAAAAATATGTTTTTTAACTATCAAGGCAATCCAAAGTTTTAAAACCCAAAAATAAAAACTCCCATAAAATATTTTAATCTTCTTTCCGTCTAATATATATATTTTTAAAAAAAATTTGTCTATAAATACCTATAATTACAAATAAATTTTCAATTGTTAAAACATTGATAAATGAGCGATCGATTCAACCGATTTCTTATATGTAATACTTAAACTTGGGTGCCGAAACGTTTCGGCTATATGCCGAATCCCACGGCATATACAAGTTGCCGAAATCCCAAATCCAAAACCATTGCCGAAATCCAAAAATCCTAAATTTCGGTCATTTCCATATTGGAGGTTTGGGATTTCGGCAACGGTTTGGGATTCCGGCATCGGTTTGGGATTTAGGATTTGGGATTTCTGCAAATTTCTGAATCGACATTTCGGCATATGCCGAATCCTAAATATATTAATATATTTCGGCATAAGTAGGTTTCGGCACCCAAGTCTAGTAATACTTATCTGTTTTATGTAATATTTTTAAATTACGTATTTAATAATTTTTAGTAAAGTGACTACCATACCGCATAATTATTTCACCTTTATAGTTGCTGATACAAAATCTCAAAAACAAATCAAGTCTTCCATAAAGTTATTATTTATTAAATTAAATATTTATTAAAACGAGGAAATTTTCAAATATTGAAATCTGTTCATTTTTTTTTATTGCAAAAGAGTTTTTTTTTTGCAATTAAAAAAAAAAAAAAAAAAGCTTAGTTAAATTCAATATTTTAATTAAATAACTAGAGGAGGCTGATGTACGATAACTTTGTTATCATTAAGTTTCTTTGAGACCATTCAATTGATCATACCTTTCAAGGATTTATCAAATGATACAGTATGAGATTGATTATCACATACAAATTTCGTGGAATGTTTCAAGCGTACATTCATTACGAGATCACAAAAGAATCCTAATCAAATTCTTTGGAAGTAATTTAATAAAGGAAAGCTTTATCGTAAAAGCATTATTTAAAGCATTAAAATACTCATTTGGATCATTTGAATAAATTGAAATATATAAAAAACGTTTAGGATTTAAACAATACCATCATCACCAACTTTTATATAATATTTTGTCATCTAAAATTCCGAATGAATTTTGATAATAATTAACATTCTAAACTTTAATGAAAGTTTTTATCAACCATTAAATACCATCTTTGTAACCAAGTAGATTTTTATTGTTAAGTTTACCCTTTCTTTCTACATTTCTTTCAAGTTAAAAATTGTATAAAATGAGTTAGTAAAATGTTCATATCATTTACAAAATCATCTACAAAAGTGTTTTCCTTGTTGGATAGTTTCGCCTGAAACACCAATGTCATTAAAATATTTATTTTGTTAATTTTTTCGCGAAAGATATTTAAATCTTAATTATTTCAACTTCAATAAATGTTTTTAAATTTATAGATCTTTGAGAGAAAATTTGTTGATAAATGATAATATTTTTTTAGAACCACAATAATAGAAATTTACAACAGTTAAGGTATTTAGTTTTATTATTATATACTTAATCATTATTAGTTTATATTATTAGTTTGTACTAGCGTAACCCGTTGCTTCGCACCGGGATCAAATGAGCTTAAACTAATATATTAAATCGTGTACTGTACATAAAAATATTCCAGAAACAAAGCTGTGATACAAATAAAAAAACATTCTGATTTATATTCAGGAAAATTAGATCTTACATGGTATCAATAGGTGGGTTAAAGTTTTATTGTTTATAATTAGAAATTTATAGCTAATATTGATATCAATACCGAGTAAAAAAAAAATATTTGTTATTTTAAAATGATATAAATTATGTTTACAATTTAAGTTATTAAATACTTTGAAAAACTTCACTATAAGGCCGGATGAAATTAATTTTTAGATTCTCGTGACATAAAATTTTAAAAATGACACGACGGTCACCCAGGTTTTATTTTTTTATATATATAAATTTTTTTATGTATTTTGTTTTATATGCTTGTATTATACAAATATCTTTCTGCCCAATATATATATGGTGATTCTCTTAAAGCTTTAGCAAACTCAAATACATAAATAGACTATATATGTAAGAAAAATTTTTGATGATATAGTAATCCAATAGATGGGATGCGACGAATTTTATATTATGTGAAATCACGTGATAAAAAATATTTTTGCTATAAAAACAGACAGTCAGTCATGATGATTCTTGCATAGTATAAGAACTTTAATATGCCTATATGATCAAATATAGAATATTTATTCAAAATAATGAAAAAACTCATATCCGATTTATAAATTAAAAAAAAAATCAATAGGTTAATTAATAATCACGCCACCTACCAGTTCGCCGCAGTACGCCATTTCATTTTGCAAAAAAATCAGGCGCAGAGGCGCAGACGAATTACGCGTTACACAATTCATAATTATTTATACAGCGAGTAATCTAAGTATGAACAAATTTTTTTAGATAGATAGATTATTCTACTGTATATACAGTATGATAACTAACGATAAAATTTTTATATTTTATTCCTTTAAAAGATACCTCGGAATATTTTCATAGATGATTGACAACAAAAAATCTATTCTAAATGAGTAACACAAAATCGTTGTGCATTAGAAAAATAATCTGATCCATTTGTAACACAAATAATTAAGGTAACGATACATTGCATAAACTAATAAGGACTCCATTCATAAAAAAAAATGCGAAAAAAATTTTATTCTTAAAGATGACATCATTAAAGGAATGGATTGATATGAGAATAAAAGATGGTAATATTGATTATTTTGAATATAACAACTTTAGGGATATTGAGAAAATTAGTATGGGAGGATTTGGGATTGTAAATAGAGCAAATTGGATCGATGGTGGAATTAAGGTTGCGTTGAAAAGTCTTTTAAATAATTCAATTGATGATAATCAAAAGGAGAATTTTTTTAGAGAGGTATTTAATTAAATATTAAATATTTACAGAATGAATATTATAAAATATATAATTTTAATTATTGTAATACGTAGCTTAAGCTTTTACATCAATGTAATCATCCCTAATATTATGATAATCGATTTCTTGGAGTTACAAAGGGTTTGTAATTTTATAACATTATAAAATTTCATTTGATAATATTTTAATAAACACTAATGATTTTTATTTTTATATTATAGATCTGACATATAACAATTATATTATTGTATTGCAATATGCCAATCAAGGAAATTTGAGAGAATATTTGGAAAAAAATTTTCCTTCGCTTCATTGGGAAGGCAAGATTCAAATGGCATTAGATATTACTTGTGGATTGAAATATTTACATTCTAGGCAAATTATTCATCGGGACTTGGTAACTCATTCTCACATTATCTGAACTTATTTTTACTTTTATTTGTAATTTAATAATATTTATTTATTTTATTATGTAGCATGGAAAAAATATATTAGTTAATAATGGTAGTTTAATGATTGCAGATTTGGGATTATCTAAACAATCAGCAGATATTAAATCTAATTCCATACTTTTAGGAATGCCTGCATACATTGAACCACAATGTTATATAAATTATAAATATAAACAAAATGAGAAATCGGATATCTATAGTTTAGGTGTATTGTTGTGGGAGATTTCAAGTGGAAAACCTCCCTTTTCTAAAGTTCCCATATTTAATATTAATTTATTAGTCGTCAGTGGAGAAAGAGAAACTCCAATTGAAAATACACCTTTTGAATATCAACAACTTTATGAAAATTGTTGGAAGAAAGAACCAAATCAAAGACCTGATATTGTTGAAGTCTGTAGGATTTTAATGCAATTGAAATCACAATTCAATAATGACGAGCAAATTGAGGTTAAAACAATACAGAATTTTGATTATTTGAATAACACTAATTCAGGTTCATCAACAGCAGAAACTTCTTACGGTGATAGTAATATTGAAAATTTACATTTTCAAAATGGTAAAAGTTCAAACAATAAAAATTTTTTCTTTTTACTTTGTTTATTAAAAACTTTATTAATAATTATATTTTATTTCAGCTTTAGATATAGTAAATCAAATTGAAAATTGTGACCCACAATTCAATGATAATGAACATGTTAAGGTCAAAACAATACATGATTTTAATACAACACCTAATACAGGTATTCTCGAAATATCTACAGTGGACTTAATGACTACACCATCACCAGAATCGCAGATATTGTCTCCTATCCCTACTAGTTATAATAATATTGAATCTACTATTCGAAAAGAATTAGTTTCTGCAACAGTTAGTAGAGCCTATACGTTAATTGATTATAATATTCACAATGATATACACAAACAACATAAATTCCATCAACAAACAGTTCTTGATGATAAATCTCTTACAAAAGATGAAAAAACTGAAGCAGTAAGATTACTAAATAAAGGATATGACAAAAACAAAGTTCTTTATAATTCAGGAACAAAAAGAGTATGTGAAAATTGTAATAAAAAATGTTTAGCTATATTATATTGTGAATATTGTGTTCGAAATTACTTAAAAACAAACTTTTCAAATTGGACCTCAGGAAATGATAATATTGATAATTTAATACAAAAATGTCAAATGGAAACATTTATGCCAGGGATGATAATGGAATGGATCCCATATAGTAACTTACAAAATATTAAATATTTAACAAAAGGTGGATGTTCTGAAATTTATATAGCAGAATTGATTGATGGACATTATATTGAATGGGATTCTAATGAACAACAATTAAAAAGATTTGGGCCTCATGATGTAATACTTAAAATTTTAGAAAATGTTGAAAATGCAAATCAAAGTTGGTTTGAAGAGGTATGTAGCCTAAAAGTATTTAAAAAGAACCATTTATATTAATTATTTAAAATAATATATTTTTTCATAGGCTAAATCACATTTAACAATAAGTAATAAATATGTAGAAATTGTCCAATGTTATGGTTTGACACAAGATCCATCAAATGAAAATTATATGCTTGTATTAATGAAAATGGATGTAAATTTAAGAGAATATTTACAACAAAATCAACTTACATGGGAAGAAAAAATTAGAATTACTTTTGAAATAATTATTGCAATATTTAGAATTCACCAAGAGAATGCAATTCATAGAGATTTGCATTCTAAAAATATATTATATTCACAATTGAATGATTATTGGCGTATTAGTGATCTTGGATTTTGTGGTCCTGCTGATAAACCATCAACAAGTATATATGGAAATCTTCCTTATATAGCACCCGAAGTTATTGCAGGGAAAGAATATACTTTTGCATCTGATATCTATAGTATTGCAATGCTTATGTGGGAAATTTCATCTGGACAACCACCATTTATAAATTATGAATATGATTACGATCTTGCAGTTTATATTATCAATGGCATGAGACCAAAAATTGTATCAGGAACTCCTTTAGAATATAAAAGTTTAATAGAACAATGTTGGAATGCTAATCCATTAAAAAGACCTAATGTTGGTACACTTTGGAGAAAAATAGCTGAAATGAATTTATCATATAATCAAATTAAATCAAATAAAAATAAAAATATAAAAAATTTTTTTAAAAAAAAATTTAATTTATCCCGACTATTTAAATCAAAAACAAATAATAATTTAGAAATAAATAAAGATGGCAATATAGAAACAAATTATACTAGTAGCAGATTATTTACAAGTAAGGTTTATCAATTTGAAAATCTACCTGAACCAAAGAATGCAACAGAAGGTATAGTTATTTACGAATATTTATATTTATTATATTTATTATATTATTAATACATAAGTAATTTCTTTTAATTTACTAATAGAAGAACAAGAAGGTATAGTAAATTAACAAACTTCTATTTGAAATATTGCTATTTATAAATATTTAATTAAACTTTTAAACTCTTATTTTAATAGCATTTCATAGTAAATCATATGATTTTAATATTCCTGACAATAGTAAGTATTTCTTAAATTTATACAAATTATTATTTACAGTAATATTGATTGTTTTTTTTTGCTTTTTAGTTGATGATTTTATTAATTCAAGTAGTCATACTATTGAAGATAATTTTATTTTACCTAAAGTATTTGGTGAACTACAAATGAATTTAAAAAATGGTAAGAAAACTTAAATTACTATTTATTAATTCACAAAATACAAATTTTTAAATTTTATATAATTTTTTTTTTTTTTAGATATTCAAGTTGATTATATTAAGGTGTTAATTCTACAACAAATGAAACGTTATGAAAATATTGATGGTATGTAAAATAATCATTTAAGCTTTTATAATAATAACTCACACATATATATTTATTTATATAGATGAAGATGATATATACAATAGTCCAAATCTTCATCCAGAAGAACAAGATGAACTTAAATTTTTTAAATGATTTTTATACATACATTACATTTAGATACGAATGAATTATAAAGTGTTTTTTTTTAAAAAAAATATATGCAATTTTATTTTATTTTTGAATTATTTTGAACACTAAGACTTTGAAATAGTTAAATACCATAGTTGTTCTTACAAATTTTATTAGTTTATAATTTAAAATAACCTTTATTAAAAAATCATAAATGCAACATTTTAAAAAATATTATTAATTCATCACCAACATAGATGTAATAAAACGCAATGGACATTACATTATTTACATGTAAATAATTATCACAAAGTGTTCATCGCAAAAAAAATTATTAATCTAATAATTATTCATAAATTAAAAAATATTTATAAATACTGACGCGCAACATAAAATTTAAATTATTCAAAGTTATTATTAAATAAAATTATTAGGAATTTATTAAAAATCAAAACCATTGACTAATATAAAGAAAATAATTTAAATGAGTTTTGAAAATTTGGAGTTCTGGTAAAATGTTTTGGATTTTAAAAATAAAAACATTGCATTATTTCCAGAAATCGCGTTTCTGGTTCATAACTAAACTTTTTTTTTTTAAAAAAAAAATCAATGCTCATATCATTTATAAAATCATCTACTTAAGGTATTTAGTTTCATTAAATAATTTTCCCAAATTAAATATAAGGCGAAACCTTTATACTTAATCATTATTAGTTTATATTATTAGTTTATATTATGGTCGATTAACTTTTTTTTAAATAAAAAAATTTACATGATCTTATTCTATCAGTTATCTAACTTATTTTTAATAAAGCGTAAACGTAGTATTGGTCTTCCATATACTGTAAGTTACATTAAATTCCGCAGTTTTTTTGATCTCTTTTTTTTTTTTTAATATTTCGTGAAGATTAGGATTTCATGATTTCTTAAAGTTTATTAGGTGTTTATTATAGGATGTAATATGTAACTTTTTTCATTTGAACATATATTTCTGGTTCAAGATGAAATTTTTGAAAGAAAAAATTTTCAGATAAGTTACATTTCAAATTTAATTATAATAAAATATTTATGATAATCTAATTTTCTCTCTCAATTAATAATATTTTTAATCACTAAGAACAATTATGGTCTCTAATATCTTAGTGTTAACAATTCCGATCAGGAACACATTAAAAACTTTTTTTACTAGTAAAGAAAAAAAGAACACCAATAATTTATTATGTTTCTTGGAATAAAATTTTGTTGTCAAAGTACATGATGAAATTCGGTAGCTTTTATGTTGAATAAGTTTATCATGCTATGTTTAAAGATTATAGATTTTTTCTTTGAGTTTCAATTTAAACGAAATTTTTAATGACAGAATAAACTTAACCTAGTCAGAGTTTAGGCTGTTTGCCCAACTAATTATTATCTCTGCAATTGCTGAGGCCAGTCTATACGAGCCAGGATTGGGAGACTAGCTGTAGGAGCACTCATAGAAATACTTGCACTTGGGACATGGTTAAGAAAAATGCAGTAACAATTGTACAGTTCAGAAAAAGAAAAAAATTTGCAATGGGATTAGGGGTATTGATAAAGAAATCGATTATCGCACGAATATTTATGTAAATTATTAAATTTCACATGAATCATTTGACAAATATTCATCAAATATTCATCAGAATAATTTTACATCAATTTTATGTAAATTTGTTTATAAAAATTACAGTATTATTACTTCAAGATATTACTAATTACTATTTATATAATAATCTTACAATTTTTCACTAAATTAACTACTGTACCTCATCATTAAAATAAAATTAAAAGAATATCCCTTTCAAGCCTTTAATAAATCAGTCCAATCAATTAACCCTCCATTCTATGACTTTATTATAATATCTTGCTTTTAATTGAGCATCCATTTTTTATCACGCAAATTTATTATTGAATAAGAGTCTTTTTTCTGATAAAGCCTTATCAATATCGCTTTTGTTTAACAACATCCCACATTGCAGATCACTTAGTTATCCTAGTATAAAAAAGAGATCCAATATTTTTCCTATTCGGTAATCTGTTGTGCTATCTAATCTGGT
>QKYT01000753.1:4106-16746 GCA_003550305.1 Glomus cerebriforme
AAAATTTTCAAACAGTCAAAAGAAATGCATTAGTAGTTTGTAACTTAATTTCATGTAATTCAAAAAGTAACTAATCAATTTAAAATAAATTTATACATTTAAGTAACTCCAGTATTCTATTTTTAGATTTTTTTTATTTCAGGTGCCAATGAGTTTTAGATCATGTGATATCATAATTTTTATTTTTTTTTTCAGGTAATGCATTACTTTTGTGAGCTACTGTACACAAGCACGTGAAATACCTGTGATAAATAGGGCGTGACAAATAATTTTTTTCACATGAAAAAATTCTAAGTTTTTCAGATAAATAGTAATTTTGGAAACTGGCTATACGTCACACTGATAACAAGTATTTTATGATCATGTGACTAGATAGTGCTTTTTTTTGGAAAGAATGCTAGAAAAGATCTGAATTTCATGCAAATCAGTTCAGTAGATCATGAGGAATTAAGGGATAAAGTTAATCATTTCTATATATAAATTGAAAATTATTGACATGAAATTTGGCTTAGATTAATTCTTTTGATTAGGAGAATTTAAATTTATGAGTAATTTTATTATAAAAGCTCTTTTTAGCTTTATATGTAATAAAAATCATGTTAATTTACTATGTTACTTAGTAATTTTGAGTATTTTTGCTTAAATAAGTCAATTAATAAATTACTAAAATTACTGATTTTTTAAAGTTTAAATAATAATTTAAGCTATAAAATGCTTAGTTTGTTACTTAATTTATCATAAATTATATTGCCAATTTTTATAAAATTTTAATTTTTTTAAAAATTTCAAACAGTCAAAAGAAATGCATCAGTAGTTTGTGACTTAATGTCATATAATTCAAAAAATAACTAATTAATTTAAAATAAATTTATACATTTAGGTAATTTCAGTATTTTATTTTTAGATTTTTTTTTATTTCAAATGCCAATGAGCTTTAGATCATGTGATATCATAATTTTTATTTTTTCTTTTAGGTAATGCATTACTTTTGTGAGTTACTGTATAATATAAGTCATATAATATAATAGGTCATATGACAGGATGGTGATATATCATTATAATGATAAATTATTTTTTCATAAATATATAATAATAAAGTAAATTAAATTTAATTTTAGATTTTTTATAAGAATTTATTTGACAGTCACCAGAGGTTAATTTGCAAATAATTCACTAGAGATGAATTTAATAAAAATTTTACTGAATGGTAAATTTTACCTTGATTTTTATAATAATAAATTTATATTTTATTTAAATTTTAAAAATAATTCATTAGGAATGAATTTTATCTATTTATATTAATTATTTTTGATTAGTATTTTTTATTTGGTTTGATTATTTTTTTCTTGTTTATCTTTTTTTCATATTTTTTTTTATTTCTTTCTTTTTATTATTTTATAAGTAATAGTAATATTATACTATTATTTTTTAATATCTTGTAAGTAATAGTAATTTGTAATAGTTGTATTTCTTTGATTTTTCTATATAGTGGTATTTTTTTATTTAACTCTTAATATTTTTAACTTTAGCTTTAACAATTTCAAATTCTGATATTTCAAATTTTGACATGAACTTTAACTCTATAATTTCAAACTCTGACATTTCAAACTCTGATGTGAATTCTGATTCTATAATTTCAAACTTTAATATTTTAAATATAATTTCAAATTCTAACATTTCAAACTCTAATATAAACTATAATTTCAAATCCTAACGTTTCAAATTCTAATACAATTATAATTTTAAATTCTGATATTTCAAACTCTAACATTTCAAATTTTAACATAAATTCTGATTTTTAATAATGTTAACCTCAATTCCAATATTTCAAACTCTAATGCAAACTCTGACTTTAATAATTTCAAATCCTGACATTTTAAATTCTAATGCTAACTCTGACTTTTAATAATTTTTAAACCCTAATATTTTAAACTCTAATATGAACTCTAACTTTTAATAATTTCAAATTCTGATATTTCAAATTCAGATATGAACTTTAACTTTTAATAATTTTAAATTCTGATATTCAAATTCTAACCAAGTTCTGACTTTAATAATTTAAATTCTAATGTTTCAAACTCTGACTGAATTCTAACTCTAAATAATTTCAAACTCTGACACTTAAATTTAAACTCTAATATTTTAAATTCTGATTATAATTTAAATTCTGATGTAATAAGTGATATATTACTAATTAAATACAAGCTTTATTTTTTCCATCATTTTAATTACATTAATTGTTTTTATTGGTAGTTTAATAGATGGTTACTAATGCTGATATTTTTTACTTTTCTTTTTTTTTTTTTATTTGTAAATAATTATTTTTTTTTTTTATTTAAACCATATATTAAACAAAATAAAAAAAAGTAATAAATATAAAATTATGTAATAAAAATCACATGATGTGGTGAAATTAACCTCTGGTGAATTATTTAAAAATTCATTCCCTGGTTAATTATTTTTTAAATTAACTTTTGGTAAAATTCATCTCTGATAAGTATTAAAATCATTCTTTTTATAAAATGTTAAAGTTACTTTTATCTAGTTATTAATTACAGAAATCTGGCAAGAATTATAATCTAAACTTTATAAATTTGACCAATAATATACTATTATCTAATCAGTTTGTACTTAATAAAAACAATATTCTATTATAAATATAATTTTGAAAACTGTCTAAATATCCATTTTCAAAAGAACAACCTATATGTTCTTTTAAAAACAATTTCTTTATTCCAGTGAATTATTTAATCATATTTTTAACTTTAGTTCTCTTTTATTTCTTTACAATTCTTTTTATACTTTAGAATAACTAAAATATTTTTAAACATTCTTCTGTTCTTATTTATTTAAATGGCATCTCTTGTATTTATACTGATTATATAATTTCAAATCTAATTTAGAATTTAATTATAAATATAGTTATTATAATTACTATCGCAGGTGCGCCACATGCTTTCATGCGGTACTGTGTAAATTTATAATGTCATTATGCAATTCGTGGTCTCGACGCTTGCTACGGCGAAATAATTACCCCGCACTGCCTTATCCACTCCGGGTTATTGGTTCATCGTTACAGGATTAGTAACATACAAACAATGACTGCATAAAAATGTAATCTATTAATCACGCACAATCACTCGCTCTTTAGCAAGAAATTACTTAAAAACGTTAAAACTTATATTTATAAGACGATTTTTTTGCTTAATAATTTTTTATGCAGTCAATTATTAATTCATATGTCACACATGATTTTAAGAAAATTTTGCTAGAAAAGTGTGTTGTATCTTTATTGTTTTTCCAAACAAAAATGGCAGAAAATAGCGAAGGGCAGTCTTCGAATGAGAATGGTACAATTAAAACATTTGACGCGGCCAAAGTTATCATATTTACAGGAAATGTTATGAAACAAGCGAGTATCAATTCTTTTAACTGTACGAAGAATAATCAAGAAGTAAGTATTTTATTTTAAAGAAATTAATTTTACGGCGATATAAATTTTAAAAAAGCAAATAATTTTTTTTTATAGTTGGTTAATGCACTTTATGATACATTGAAAGCATATCTTTATACAAAACCTATGTGGACTTTTGATGAAGTTAATAGAATATTAGAAATACCTGATCCATTTTACTTTGATCAAAAATTAAAAGAAGATCGTAACGAATATGAAATAACAGGTAAAATAAAATACAACTTTCTGATACTCTTTTTTTCTATGAAAGAAAAAAAAGCTTTAAAAAAATTTTTTCCTTTATAAAATAGCAAAGTTATATTATTTACCATCGTCATCAACTTCAATAATTGAACCATTTACACCACCACCACAATACATAACACAATCAATATATCATTTATTTAAAGTACTTGGTATCAATACAATAGATACATTTATCATTCATTTTAATGGATTAACATTTGATAATTCTAATGAGGTCGATGGCTCTCCTTCCAATGATGATTTTACTAAAAGTGATTTTGATAATCTAATAAAAGTTTGGAAAGAATTAGAAAACATTTGCGTAAATAATAGAATTCACAAATTAGGTGTTAGTGAATTTACTAAAAATAGATTAGAAAGGTTTATAAAAGCTGTTGAGGTAAGATAATGAAATTTGAAATTTTGTTTTAATTAATGCACTTTTTGAATATTGAATTTGTTTAATAGATTTCCCCGAAGATCGATCAAATCAATAGTAAGGCAGATTGTGATCAAAAGGAGATTCTTGAATTTGCCAAAAAAAATGATATAGAATTGCTTACACACCGTGATCCAGCTGGTAATATATCGATTGATTCAAAGAAAAATTAATAAATCTTGAAAAGTCTTTTTAATTCAATTTCTTCTATTAAAAAAAATTAGTTATACTACCACCAAAAACTTTTCAAAAAATCATTGAAGAAACCAATACCAATAAAATCAGCTTAAATAATGGATTATTACCACGTTGGGTACTTAAATATTCTGTAATGTTCAAATGTAGAGGTGTTATAGCTAATAAAGGGTAAGTATCATTAAGTGTGTATATATATATATGTATATATATATTTTGATTGAATTTTAATTTATATATTTTTTTTAGATATATTGTAATGGGAAGTACACCAAATTCAAGCTCGAATTTTATTTATAATATAGATCCCATATCTGAAAGAAATGGTTGACCGGATGATTAATATAATTTAATGGAGAAATGAAATAAAGTAAATTTAATAGCAAAAAGTATTTATTTTATTAAGAACTGCTCTTAAATTGAATAAATGAATGATAAAGTCATTATTCTTTGAGCGATAAACAGTAACAAGAATAGCATTTCCCCAACATATTATATTTGACATTAATTGTCCTACCTTATCATTAATCATTTTTCGCAATTGGTTATTCTTTATACTAAATTTGTATTGTATCCCGAATTCCTGCATGTTATTCACCTGCTTATCATATTAAACTTTCGGAGTTAAAATGGAGATTTCCGAAAATGGCTGTTAGAAAATTACGACAATTATACTAAGCCTTAAAAATTTAGTAAATTTAGTATAAGTATCCGTTTACTTATATTGGAAGTTCTTAATTAAAAAAAAAAACCTTATTTAGAATTCTTCATACTTATATAGTTAAACTTATATTTATTGTTACATTTATTGTTTGAATAAATAAATACAACCAAAATTCTCAAAAATTTTTAAGTTCTAATTTTTTTCTTTTTAATTAAATAAATAAAATAAATATCTATCTATCCTAAAAAATAAAATCAATCATGGCATTAGGAAAAATTTATATAATTATTCCAATCTTATTTGGAATTGGTTTGATTTTATATGAACAAAAAAATTTGGAAGAATTTTTACCGGATTTTTTTGATCCAAAAGAAAGTTATTTTGGAATACCAGGAATCGATAATATATTTAACCTTCAAATTTCTTTTTTCAGGTATATATATAATATAATATATATATATATCGAAGAAATATTAAATGAAATTGATAATAAAGAATACTAATATAAATTTATAAATATTATTATTAGACAGTATTTAAATGATCCAACAAGTGTACTTTTAAATCATACATTATTTCCCTTAGCTATGGTTAATATTTTTATAATTGCTATTGAAGGTTCAATTCCCGGCGTTAATGGATTAGTTACTTATTATGCTTTAGTAGCTGCTATCTCTGTGCTCGTTGCTATTTCTATAGCAGTTCCTTTAATTTGGTAAGTTTTATTATTATTATTTAACAAAATCCGAGAGATTATATAATACACTATATATTGAATTTATAGGATTCCCGCTTGGATTATATCAGAAAACCGTAAGGAAATTCTTCCAAACGTTACATTAAACCCTAAAAGAGTTGAACAAATATGTTTAGGAGTACTTTCAACGCTACCATTCCTGATTGGTATGACGATTTTTAAACAAGATAAATTAATTGTTTGGTCCGTTATTTCGTTTGTGGTAATATTGATATACTTATTCTATAAATTTCTGTATCAAATTAATCATTATGAAACTAAGGGGGTTTTTTTTTATTTTCATTGGAAATAAATAGTTTTCATTTCCTTTCGCAGCTTTATTTTGGGTCTGGTACCCAAAAGGTGTTAATCCTAACACTGTAAATCAAAACGCATATGATTTGGCTAGTAAATTCTGTTTAATACTTTTTGGAATTTCAATATTTGAATGGTTCTTAGTCTTGGAACATTGTAAGCATGATATTTTTATTTTTATTTAAAAAAAAAATTATACATTATCAATTAAATTTTTTTCTCTTTTTCAATTACTGTAAATTAGCAATCGATAATAATTTTGAAGTTTTAATTGGTACAATAACACAAATAATTTCTGGTATAACATATCCTGCAACGGATTATATGATTGTAGACACATGGGGTTTAATTGCTGCTTCGGCTTATTGGGTATTTGTGGCCGAAAATGCAAAACTTAACAAAAAATTTTGGAAATTTATTGGTCAAAGTATGTTATGTGGTCCAGGTGGTGCTTTAGCATTATATAATTATCATAGATATAGTGAAATGATTGAAACTGACTCTAAGAATTCGACATCATCAAGTAGATTAAGATATACGAATGATAATGAAAGGCAGCCTTTAATATCTTAAATAATGTATTAAATAGCATTACTACAAATATTTTATATATATAATAATGAAATATTTTAAATATTTATTTATTTATTTATTTAATTTTGAACCAATATACGACATTCTGATCAGACTGTGGAATTACTAAATTAAAAATAGATACAAATTCCATAATTCTTTTTTATGTATAAAATCAAGGCTTTTCCAAGTCGCTATAAATATAGCAAATCTCGTAACAAATTGTTGCGCTATTAGAAATAATAGAAGATGGGAGGATATACACACTCTCTTTTCATATTTTTTTTAGCAGGTTGGATTTGGTTATTGCCTAAATTGTGAGAAACAAAAAATAGATGGTTAAATTAAAAAAAATGCTTATTTAAGATTATTTTTAACACTGCAAGAAACAATGTTTTATGCAAATGAAAATGAACGTAAAATAACTAGGTATTAACATTAGGTTATCTATATAATTAAAAATATTTGCGTGTAACCATAATGTGTAAATAAACGCTTTAAAATTATGTAATGTAGTCACGTTATTCACGTAGAGGAATCATCTTAACACACCACCCTCGGAAATGTGTGATGTTTTATATCACGCACCACGTGATTTCACATGCTTATATTTATCTCAGGGACTTAAAATTTTTTTAAAAAATATTTGTCACATACCTTCGGATGTTACCTGTGTTACGATATGTTATATAGCCGATATGACACATATGCATCCGAGGGTGGTGTGGTAAGATGATCCCACGTAGAGTTATACAACGTTCAAAAAAAGCAATTTTATTTTCTATGAAAATTGGATCAAATAGGTGTACATCTGAAAGTTATGGCAAATATATTGCTTTAGAGTACAACTGTAACAATAGGGCCATCATCAAATAGTCTGTCATTACTAACTTTATTTTCTATTGAATCTTTACCTATAATTACCAACAAAGATACAGTATATATTTTTTTCAATTTTTTTATCTTTAGCTTCACTTTTTCAAAGTTTATAACTATTATAAATATTTTTGTAAATAAATTTTTATGTTTTATTTTTTACTTTTTAGTATTATTATTTTTTAAAAAATCATTTTTTTTATTTTTTTTTTTTAGTTTTCTATTATTTTTAATGTTAAAAGTTAAACCTATTGTATTATTTATACTATTCTTATAATAAAAAAAAATAACAAAAAATAAAAGCTGTTTTTAAAAAATAAAGAAAAGAATTTTTCTTTTTTAAAAAAAAATAGATTATTAATTTATTTTATTTTTTTTTTTTGAAAACACGCTGAATCATGAACTTTATTCTGTAAATCGATGGACAATGCCCGGTATACAATAACAAATAAAATTAAATAGCTCAGATAAAAACCTCCAACTTAATGGAAAATTCTAATGCATTGCACTTACGTAGCATGAGTCCTCAGAGTGAGGACTGAAAGCAAGACCTCCTTAGATATTAGTATGCTCTGATTCTCCCTCACACCCCAGTGCTAGCACCAAATAAAGTAATTCTTTAAATCACTCCTTCTAAATCTTCCCACAAAATCATTGAGTCTTCTAACTAGTACGATTTGTTATATAAGCGGTAACCTTATATAAAAGAAATTATAGAAGCCGGCTACTAGTACCAACCTCCAGAAATTAATTTATTTTATTAATAGTTATAGTTAAGATAATCAGTCTAATTATTTAATATTTTGGTATAACCTATTATACATTTTAAATATACCAAATAAAGGAGACGTTTAAAGCCATGTTTAATCATATGATTTGAAAAAAATTATTTTTTTTAAATAAAACTTTAAAAATAAGTACATCTTTTTTGCAAGGATTTTGTGTAAGAAGTTTAGGCCTTTGGGATGGGGTAGTTAGGGATGGGTCGGCTCAAATCACGTGATTTCAAGAAATTTTTATATCTGGCAGATTTTAAATTAATATGGGCTAAAAATCTATTAGAATTAAAAGAAGCACTTATTTTTTCAAAATAAATAAAAAAAAAGAAAATTTATAGACTAAAAATTATTTTATTAAACTTGAACCGAACTGCTCCAAAAGTCAGCTTGAAATAGGATTGATGTCAAAATTATGACGATCAGTGACCAACTATTGTTTGATGACCAATCAAAATTTTCTTAATTGATCATCATCACATGAGCTACCTGTGTCTTTAATTTGACGCATGTAGCTCACATTTTTTTTAATAAAAGTAGAAGTGGAACCGATGGTGAGCCAAAATTGAGCTGAACAAGTCGCTCCCATCCCTAGGGATAGTGCTTATTTTTGATACTATTTTTATTAGTAACATATATAACTTTTTTTTAAAAAAATTGAAAAGTTTAGGAGAGTGCTTATTTTTACTGGATGCTTATTTTCAATAAAATACAGTATATAATTTTTCAAAATATATATAGTAAGTATTTTAATAAGATTTAGAATTCCATTTTTTTTTATTTGACTTTTTTTATGTTTACTAAAATTTATTTATCCATTTTTAGATATGATTAGCAAAAATCGTTTAAATCAAAATACTATTCAAAATCAATTTTTTTGACTTAAGTAATCTTGCAGATCATGCTAAAAATACATTTATTTTATAGGTTTCAAATTCACATTAATCTTAGTTTATAAAATATTTAACATTTAAATTATTTCAAATTATATGATTAAACATATCTTTAGACATTTACTAAATAAAAAAATATTTAAAATCATATTTAATCATATGATTTATTAACTGATAAATTAGAATTCAGATATATTATACAAGTAAAAATAATTATTTTTTTTTAAAAATAGTATTATAAAAGTTAAACTTTAAAATAATATTTTATTTTTATAATTTATTTAAAGAAAATTTTTTTTTAAAAATAGAAAAATAGCAAATATTATTATTTTTAATTCATAACAATAAATATAAATATGCTTTTTGCAATATAGTAAATAAATTTTTATTTTGTTTTTTTTTCTTGTAATTTTTAAAGGTTACTGTATTAAAGAAATTTTTTAAAAAAAAAATTTTCTAAAAAAAAACCAAATAAAATTAATAAAATAAACTAAATTTTGTATTAAATACTTTAAAATACTTTAGTATAAATAATTCCATTTGCTTCTAATATAATAAATATATTTATATATATTTAAAAATTAAAAATGAAATCTTCTTTTTAATATTAATCAATCATTTGAACTTTTAATAAAAGATTTTAATAAAGAATAGTGATCTTTTATATCAAATATATGGATTTGCTTTAGTTATAAAAATAATGTTAATAGTGATTTATGAAAAGTTTTCATTTGTTAGTTTAAAAAATATAATAAGTTAAATATCTAAAAAGAAAATATTTTAAATAAAAAATATCATATAATAAAAATTTAATTTACTGACTTATATTATATAAAAATTAAAGTTTAATATTATATTTCTGAATAGAAAATACAAATTAAATAATTTAAAGATTCATTTGATTATTTACACTCAATTAAAAAAAGTAAAAAACTAAAATATATACAAGTTATTTACAAATTAATTATTATAAAAAACTATTGATTATCAGAAATTATTAGTATTAAAAAAATTGCAACTGAAAAACTGAATTTAGGTGAATATATAAAGAAGTTGAGACAGAAAAAAATTACAAATATAAAATATAAGATATATAAACTTCTTAATATATCTCATTAGTAATCTCAAGAGAGAATTAAATATTTAAGAGATTATTTTTTCTTAAAAAATCAAGAATACTTGAAGTGGTAATAGTAAAAATTATACTTTCTAGCAAAATTAAAAAGCCATTGTTAAAATATTTCGCCATAGATAAAATCTATAATTTTTACTAATAAAACATATGAATTACGTCAAATTACATTTTTGTATTATATCAGTTATAATTCATAATTCAAAAAAATCTATTTTGTGAAAAAGTATAGTAAAAATAATAAAATTATAATATGTAACTTATGATGATAATTTAATATAGTATATGAATTTATTAAATTATTTTATATAAAATTGGCATATATTAATTCATTATTTTTAAAAAAAACAAAAGCTATACAAATTTTTGTATTATATAGATAAAAATACAAAAAAAAAAATATTAAAAAATGAAAATAAGTATATTACAATAAGTATATTAATGAAGTAATATTATTAGATATATCACTATGATAGTCTATTAAAAAAATCTGATGATTAATAAATATAGATAAGAATAATTAGCATTATTATCATGTAATATATTTAATATATAATAAAATAGGATATGATTAATTTCTTAACTATTATTAAAGTATTATAATGTAAAAATAGAAACTGATTTATAAACTAAATAAATAATTTAAATTTTGCTTAATATTATACTATATTGTAAAAGTAATATCAATAAACTATAATTCAAATAAATTATATCCAGATTATTAAATTTAATATGATTAATATTTACACAACTTAAATATAAAAATAAGTACTTTTTTGTTTATAAAAGTAAATCTGTATGTCATATTTTATTTTAAATATAAAAAATATTTTTAAACTTATATGACAAGTACTTTATTTATATAAAATTTTACAACATCATAATAGAAAAATACTAAGGTATTATATAAAATCTTATTACTAATAAAGTTAAATTAAAAATTACAAGTAACTATTAATAATCTTAATTTATTAAAAATATGATAAATCTATAGCAAATACTTTTAGTTAGTTATAATATCCTTTTAAATTTATTTATTAGTATTTGAGATTATACTTTCCAGCAAAATTAAAAAGCTATTGTCAAAATATTTCATCATGGACAAAATCAATTATGATGTTCATAATTTTTACTAATAAAACATATGAATTATGTTAAATTAAATCTTTGTATTATGTTAGTCATAATTCAAAAAAATCTATTTCACAGGAAAGTATATTTGAGATTACAAGATCTAATTCAATTTTTTTTAACAATAGTGTAATATAATTCTTTTAATACTAATTTAACTATTTATCTATATGGACTTATAACTATTTAACTATTTCAAAATAATATATAAAACTTCATTCCAATTTTTTATTTTTATTAGCTCACTTAAATAAAAATTAATAGAGGGGATTATGTTAAATAAAAAATCTGCTTAGTCTGATCTAAGTAAAAAATTGGATTGAAATTTACTTACCATTTAAATAAAAATAATTAAATAATTATAAATCTAGATAAATGAATAACTAATATATTAATATAATCAAAAGATAAGACATTTGCCATGATTAATTATTATCCAATCTTTCAAAATTTAATACAAATATAATATATAATAATAGCCAATAGAATTGTGTCATGTGATATTTACTAATTATTTGAATTAAAAAAATGGATAGAATAAAATATATATACTCCTTAAATAATGTACGTAATATACTACCTAAATAATGTACTCCAGTTTTAATATACTCTTTAAATTACAAATAAATACCTATAATAAATTAAAATTTAAAGAATTAATTTAAATTTTACCCTAAGTAAATTTCAAATTTAATTACTTCAGTTAATTTTAATAATTAAAAATTCAATTTTCATCTTCCAGGTGATTTTAATAATTAAAAATTTAATTTTCACCCTAGGTGAATTTTACCTTAAGTGATTTTAATAATTAAAATTTTTTGTTTTATCCCAGGTGAATTTCATCTCATTTTGTATTACATTATTTTGGTACAAACATGCGAAACTTTTTTGTTTATAATATTTATTACACTGATATACATAAGGCCGGACCAAGCGGATTTTTCGTTTAACATAACCCCCTCCCCCCAATCTTTCAAAATTTAATACAAATATAATACATAATAATAGCCAATAGAATTGCGTCATGTGATATTTACTGATCACTTGAATTAAAAAAAAATGCGATAGTAAAATGTATGTACTCCTTAAATGATGTAATGTACTACCTAAATAATGTACTCCGGTTTTAATATACTCTTTAAATTACAAATAAACACCTGTAATAAATTAAGATTTAAGCATATATTCAGTGATTTTTCGCGTAAAATGG
>QKYT01000755.1:5384-18852 GCA_003550305.1 Glomus cerebriforme
TGGATATTACAAAATATTAGTGTGAATGAATTAAATGAATTTACAAATAATTTTTTATTTGAATATTAATTAGACCATGAGAATAGACGTTAAGAAGATGGTTTATCAGCGCTAAAAGATTTTTTAAAAGTCTAAAAAGTTAAAAATAAAGGAAATTCTTTTAACTCAAGTTGGAGATAAACTTTTCTAAAACTTTTTTTTTTTTTAAAAAAAAAAATACCGTAATCATTCCACTTTTATGAATAAAAACATTTTGTACTTAGAATGTAAAATTTTATAATTATCATCGTCCTTTGGGAAAAATTTAATATCAAAGATTGATATTAAAAAACAAATCCGGATTATAATAGATAAAACCAATTATTTTGGATCCTTCAATGATATTATCAATTTCAGAGCATTTTATTTTACAAAACTATTTAAATAGATTTGTAAAGCTTTTTACTACGCCACAAATCTGATGTGACAGTATATGATTATGAGAGCTTTTTTTAGTTCATTTTGTTCGCTTGAATTAATTTATTTGTAACACAAATTTTTTAATCGTCAATCAATTGATGATTTTAAATGAAAATTTAAAAGGAATTTTATTGATAATTTTGATAGTCAAAACAAAGTATCGAGTTATATTTATTTACACGATTAAAAAAACTTGTCATTTTTCCAGAATTCGCGAAATTCAGACATAAAAAAAAGCGGAAACCAAAAAATGGGAATAATTAGTAATTCGCATCATTAGATTATGCTATTGATAAAAAAAAGATAAGAATCTCAAGCCTTTAATATTAATCATTTATTTGATAAATGTGTCTTGTACAACTTTATCATGAACTGAAACAGTTGAATGATTCCACCAAAGTAGAAAAAAATAAAATGAATTTAACATTAAAAATGGAACTAATTATTAGGTAAGTTCATAATAAATTTGTTCTTATCATAAATAAATATCTTAAAATATACAATTGAAAAAATGTGATTCACATACTGCACAACAAAAATGAATAACTTATAAATGGATCAAAAATACAGTTTTTTTATACCAATCTACTATGTATAACCTTCTTGATTGATATTCATCACCACTGCACTTTTGATTATACAAGTTTTACAGGTATTACGATTATATAAGTTTTGAAATTACATAAAGCTAATTTATACAATATGATACCGGCGTGTAAAATGTTTATTTTAGGTTGAGTTGAGATTTAAGAGTCAATGGCAATAATGGTCTTGTGATATCAGATAGAGGTGGTGATTGGAGTTTCTAAATTCGCATCTAATATAAGTAAACAGAAGTTTTCATCTATTTTTAGTTTACTCTTATAAATTGTCAATGGAGATCCCGCAAACTTTAATGTCGTTTGTAATAGATAGCAAAAATGTTTGTTCATCTGCTGCTTTTGGATATGAATAAATGTATTTTTAATATTAAAGCAATTTTTAATTTTAAAAAAAATTTTTATTATAATAATGATTTATAACAATATACATATAAAAAATAAAATTTACAAAAATGATACAATAAATTTTATTTATATTAATACAAAAGTTAACAAATTAAAATTAATAAAATATATGCTTTTGATTGACACCAATTGGCTACGAAAACACAAAGTTCATATAATATTAAAATGCGACAGACTTTAAAAAGTTTCTGTTTCCCTAGTAAATAATTATCCTCAATAATTTAAGTTAATAATTAATATATCTTAATATGCCACTGAATCTCATACCAGAATTTTGCAAAGTATGTTGAGTGTACGGCATGATTTTTTTTGAACAAAAAACATTCCATAAAAATATAATATGATTATAACTGATGTGAAAAGTTAATTTTAATGAACAAGTGAAGTTCATTATTTAAATCAAGTTATAATTTTCAAATGTAGTCAATTGAAAGTATAATTCTTAGAATTCATATTAGAAAAAAGTTTTGTAATTTCTATTTGTTTTTATGTCATATTTTACTTTATGTATGAAAATCCTATCAGATTTTTAAGTATAAAATCAAAATGAACAAAATAATAAATAATAAAGCTGCACTATTTTCAAATTCCAATATATCACTTAATGATTTGAAGAAAATATCTAACAGCAAAAATAAAAAAGTTTTTTTTTTATTTTCATAAATTATTATACATTGCTAGAGCCATACAAAAACCAATTGTCATGCCTTACTCTTAGATTATTTGCAGGAGCTATTAATGTATTAATGCTGCTACACATCATCACATACTAAGTTTTGTGATTTCAAAAATCAAAAAGAGAAGTAATCAATAATAACTCAAAATAAATGGAAGATATTAAATTGTTATTGGCTTTCATGGATTTCTTTTAAGAGGAATCGATAACAATACTAGTCAAGATTTTGAAACAATTGTAACTGTCTCATAGAAGAAATATCAAATATGATACTGCAGTATCTTTGGGTGAAGCAACCATGAAAATGTTATACTTTTAAACAATTATAAAATTCTCATGTTTAAATAAAATTTTTGTAACTTTGAGTTTTCTTTTACTAAACAATGTCATTACAAATCAAAAGAAGTTAGAATTCCCAGTTTATAAGCTTCATAATATGCAAAACATCCATCCTATAGGCGAAGTTGATACAACACATTTTATTCATTATTGTAACTATAATGAATGCATCAGCTGTAGTTCGATTTATGAACTCATTCGCAAAATTTTGAAGAATGATATAAAATTCATTTGGTATATTAGAAGTATATAATACTGTATATTCTTACTGATATAATCGTATTATATTCATGTTTAGACAATATTGGTTTTTATTTATTATTTATTCATTTTTTATTTTTAATAAATATAATAAGTTTATTAAAATAATAAAAAATAAAAAAATATTATATTTAAAGTCATAAAAATTTGAAATTATATCCCCTACTAAATAATAAACTAAAAATTAATATTATAACTATTCTGTATGTCTTCTAAAACTAAAATAATAACTATTTGCATATATCTATTTCTAATTGATCAATCCTGATTTTTTGTTGTTATACCTATTTCTTTGTTATCCTTTATCCCACTCATACACCCACTTTTTCGTATAATGTTCTATTTATCTTACACCATATGATTTTGACTATTTGTTTATCATCAATTTACTCCTATATTTGTTTACTTTGATTTATTATTATTTCTCCTTTTGTTCATAATTCAAATTTTCCTGGATTCACCTTAGACTTTGATATAAACTCTTAAAGTTGTAAAATTTCCCGTTTTGAATATCCTTTTATGTTTGTTTCATCAATTTATTGTATGTTGGCTTATTCTTTTTGTTATACCTTTCCATATAGTGATACCCTTCCATCAATTAATTTAAGTTTCAACTTTGCGACCATACTCCCTCCAGAACCCAAACACTTTGTTTCCTTCTTCTTTTAATTCACATAGCATTCCATTTAAATTATTTAAATTTCTACAGTATTGGTTGTAAAGGAGAATTGCTAATGGTGAAATAAACTTTGTCCAATCCACCTTCTACAGTGAATTTTTCAGTAGGTTTGTCATTCACTATTATATTATCTGATACTTTTCTTGGTGTCTTTTTCATTCCCTCCTTCTCTCTGGTACTCCCTTTTATTTGTGTTCTTTCTTACACACCACTACCAGTTAATTTTGTTGATGATAAAAAAAACTCCACATCATATTCACCTTATTATACCATATTTGCACATTCTCTTCTCACAACTTAATTTTCTTCACAGAAATCGTAGAATATCATCTGTTCTGCCTGAGTTATAAAGCTTTGTCTATGTCCATAATATGAATCTGAATTTCTCTTTTAAAATCAATAAAATCTTAATTTTCTCCAAATCTGGATGGGTGATTGTATTACATGAACTCATAAATAAAGTAGTCAATAAGTATATAAGAAAATGAAAGAGGAATTCTAGTCTAAACCAAACCAGCCAGATCTGACCAGTCTTTCCTTGCCTGTTACGAAGAAGACCTCATATACAGTATAAGGAAGAGAAGAGGAAGTTTAAAGGAAATTAAAGAAAAAATACCAAACCCGCCAGATAGGAGATAGAAGATACTCAACTAACTGACTGGTATTACTGGTTTCCTTGCCTGATAGAGGAAGACCTCATATACAGTATAAGGAAGNTAAGAGGGAATATAAAGGCAAGAAATAGCTAGTTGATAAAAATGGATAGAGAGAAAATAAATTTTGAATAATTGGTGATAAAGTATTTTTAAAATAAGGTGAATGAGCTCTAAGGATATTTTAATATATTTAATATGATAATTAAAAAAAAANTAATATGGAATTTTGGAGGTATTTATATAATTAAAAATATCAAGAATATAAAAATGAGTCAAAATTATCAATAATAAAATAATAAATTACATTACGTAAAATTCCGATTATAGTTTATTAATGACTCATGATTTCTCCTTAATATTCAAAATTCGCAACTAATTGATAAATTATGCATGATTAAAAAGGCCTAATTAAAAGATTGATTAACCAAATATGGAATTTAATTTGCCACATAATATATGACTTCTTTTTGATTGTATATTACCAAAAAAAAATATACCTGCTGTAACCCAAATGCCAAATCCGACTTGGGATATCCAAATCAATTAAGGGGTTCCCAAGTTTGATTCGGGACATGGTAGTATTCCTTTTTGTTTAAATAAATAAAAATAGGTATGCTATACATTAGTCCCCACGATTTATTTTCTTCATATTTCTTATTTTCACGTTTTATAAATTACAAGTATGTAAAAAGACTATGCTGACAACTTTATTTTATAGAAATGAAGTTCCAATTCGAAATTATTATTAGTATTAAAGATTTAAAACTAAAAGGGTTAATTTCAAAACTACTGTATTTTTTTCTCCACTTTTAATTTTAATAGTTAATAATTACACACAAAGTAAAGTATATTGTATTTTTGTTAGTAGATCCTTCATTTCATCATTTGGTATTATTTTATCTTTTTTTCTTGCTCATTATCAAAATTTTGTTTGATATTGTCTTGTTCTAATTCTACTTCAATATCATTATCATATTCACCTTTATATGCTTCCATTTCAATATCATTATCATTTTTATGAGCTAAGACCGATATATTTTTAATTTTAAAGAATTAAACAAATAATTAATATTGACTTTATTTGCTTTAATTTCTATTATCATGAAAAATAATTACCCATAGTTTATTTTACAATAAATAATCATTTAATTAATAAGTCGAATAATATTTGCCTGAGATATGCAAGTCTGAATTTATATTCAGATAAATGTCAACTCCAGTCCTTTTTAAATGAATATTGAATTATTGTTGTAGAAATTGACCGGGACCTTATTAGTCCAGTAGGACATATTTCTTGTCAAAGATAGAAACAGCATAAATACACATGTTTTGACAAAAAAAATATTTGGAGCATAAAAAAAAAAACCGTACTCGATGTAAGGTAAACTACATGCTCCCATATTTATTATGACCATTTTAGAATTTAATAGAAGGTATATATATATATTTTTTTTAAGTGTAAAAGTATTTAAAAAACTAATATTCCACCACTATTTTTGTAAACCTTCATTATAACTATCATCACTTGATTTGTCAATTTGACATAATAATTTGTTAATATATAAAACACTCTTGTTTTCAATTAAATTCAGAAAAAAAAGAAGTTATTAAAAATCAATTACAACTTAAATTTCTTTCTCTTCCTTTAAAAAAATACAATACATTACCTGTTCAGATATTCTAGTGAAAGAAGCTAAAGAAAGAATATGTTTCATTAAAAGTTTAGCATATAATGGAGGTTCAATAGTGAATATTGAAATTCTAGTTATAATATGTAAAAGTCAAACTGTCAGATCACAATGAAATGATAACACACAAGCTTATGATTGACTTTTATAAAATATCCTTAATAAAATTTTATTATGACTGGTTCTTATATATTTCGCGTGACATGATAACATAATAAAATTGCAATAAACAAATATATAAAGGTTAATGCACCACAAATAACGTGGGGTGAAAAAATTTTGTGGTGATACTGGGGAAGTTGATGTGTTATGGTTATAAAAATTCTTAATATGATTAATAATTATTTATTAAGTAAATTTCACAGTAATTGTTTGTAAAACCTATCGTTTTAATCAGATATGTTTGGAACAAATAAACTAATTCATTCTACAAAGAATAATCACAAATCTTTTTGATTTTTTAGATTAATTTCTATTTAAAAAATTTTTTTTTTGGATGAAATATTTATTCTTTTTCTAAAAAAAAGTTTTTAGTGTGAGCTTTTATTTTATTTTATTTTTGAAACATAAATATATATGTTAAAATAAAACAAATTAAAAAAAAGATGATCTTTATGTAAATTTCATGGTTCTTTAATTTTTCTTAATTGATAAATTTTATTTTCTCGATATGAATGTTATACAAATATAAAAACAACAGGATTAATTTTATCTTTAGTCAAGAATTTTACAAAGCTTATGATTAATGTTGTAAATTTCATGGCAAAAAAATGAATGATTTAGCATAATAAATCATCCAAAATATTTCTAATATTTTGTATTAATGATTTATTATAATATAGTCAATTTATTAATCTAACTCGTTAATTGGATGAAAAAGAGAAACATATTAATAAAAAAATGTAACATGATTTTTGATTAGGATAATATGGTCAAGTTTGTGTGTTTTAATCTATTTTTTTTTAAAAAAAAAATAGATTTTCTATCTTATTTTACTGCGCCATAATTTTGTTTTCGGAGGGAATGATCACACGTGATAGTTTAGATTTTTGATTTGTAAGATAATGTAGGTGGATTCAAAGTTAATTTTCATAACTCATTAAGTCTAGGATCGCTGCTGGTTTACCTTTTAAATTCTATGGATATTTTTTGTGTCATATTTGATATAGGATTTAATTATTATATTGCAGAAAAGAAAATCCTTCAAAACATTTTCACGAGCAATATCAGATATATGTGAATCAGGTGATGATCAACATTAATCATAATTTTTTGTTTATATTGATCACTTGAGCTCAGAAGGCAAAAAAAACTCTCTCCTGAAAATTGACAAAATGTATGAATTCCGCAGTAACATAACTCAAATTTCTTGAACTTACAAAACCCCAGGCTTAGATATAGCCAACACCCCTAGTTCACTTAAGAAATATTTGCCCCACTGCACTACACACCTCATAGAGAGTTAACAACACCCAAAACATTTATATAATATGTCCCTTTTACCAAAAAATGGGTTTTCACCCACTCCTTCGAAAATTCCCTTCGTCATTTCCGCTCAACATTTTCACATGATCAAGTCTGATCAGCGTGGTCACAATAGGATGTATGACTCAATTCGTAGTAGAACCTTCCTATTCGAGCTTAATTGCTCATCACCAAACACTAATCAAATCCATTTACGGATACACACAAACGACACCCTCATGTCAACTTCCCCGAAAGTATATTATTCGAACTCCCAGCACCTGAATGAAAAATTCCAAATCAGTAAACTTCTCACACACTTTTTTTCCATACAAAAAGTCATTCCCAAACGTATTCAACACAAGTATTTTAACCAAATAAGAAAATCGTTAATTTCACGAATTTCCTTTATTAACAAACGTACTTCATCACACCATACAAACCGTATCACTAAAACCTTTTTTAACTTTTCATACAAAAAATATCGATTTCATTTAGGAATTTTTGTTTCCTGTAACTTTAACACTACCCAGGACTTATGCCCCGTTCCTTCTCCTATTGTTATGTCCAACTGTCGAACTGGTTGTTCTTTTCATCAAAATTGGCTCAACATTGACGTTACTTCTAACGACCAATCACCGCATTCAAAACACGCTGCTGCGGCAACCTCAACCTATCAAAAATATTGCTTTGCCACTACCAACCATATTCATAGTAATAGACTTGGTACCTTATATAACACCCAAATTACTCTTATTAATAAACAATGGGCTTCCTCTCATGTCGTGCCTTTTATATACCAAAAAAAGTACTTCAATTACCATGTAACCACATCTTCACCATCATGTACATATTCTACCCGTACCCTGAAACATCAATTATCATGACGTAATCGTTTACTTAGATGCCTATTTAACTGGGAAAGTCTCCCTTATGATTCTATACATATTCCAGGACTCGTGACTTCTGTAGGACACAAATACCATTACATATTAGATCCTCAACACTCCTCCTACCATTTTATTAAACATATTAAATTTAAAAAATTTCTTTAAAAACCCTCCAAACTCTTCCCATTACCACGGGCATGGAGTTGTTACACATATGTCCCCAGACTTAATTCCACCACAAAATTAGAAAATTGTCTTGACATGAAAGTGGTTCTTCAAGACCCTTCACCTGATTTATCAGTCACTATAGTCACCACACACACTAGTAATCCTCCGATTAATGATATCATTAACTCTCAAGAATTGGATACGCCACCGCCACTTATGTCGTGTAGTGTTCAGAAAAGATTAGATTCCCTTGAACACAAATGTCAGAAAGAAGCAGAAGCTTTACAACGCTGTAAGGCGTTCTACCTCTGCATTAAAACTACTAATCATTCATATAATTACCATCTTCCACCTCTTTTCTCGATGCTTAACGCATCGGTTAGCCACACCCATAGGAAAGACTTCGTTGAAGAAATATCAGAAGAAGCTTACAAACTTTATAGAATTACCACCAATCATGATACCGCAGGTTATACTAATTACCTTTATGACCTGACAAATATCCTCTCTGAATGGCAAACTATCATCCATGCTATTAGGACTAACATACCAATTCTACACAAAGATGCTAAGGAACTTAAAAGATGGAATAACATTTACAATCCAAAAAATCCATCGCTCAAAACTTTAACTCGCCGCTTTAAGGAGTTAAAACATGACCTTCAAGAATCACCAATGAACGGATATGAGGTCTTTAGGGCCCATTCTACCAAACGCCCCTCTATATCGCTTGATTCTCAAGCGTTAAAACGTCCCAGACTCCTTTTGGAGTAAAAATTTATCGCAATTTTTGTTGATAAATTCTTTTTATTTTTTTTTTAAATAATTAAAATAGTGTTTAATCATTCCTCATCTCACAGCACTTACATGAGACAGCTTCGGCTGAAAGAAAAGTACAGATCATTTTAGCTTCCCTACTAAGTATTTTCTTGATTGTTTATTTTCTCTTAGTACGTAGGTTTTACCTATAATTTTTTTTATCATAGGCATAGACAGTTCACTGATCCCGTATATGGTTTCAGGGGCTCAGTTACTCTTCCACAGTAGTGTTCAAGTCTCGGCTAATTTCAGTAGATTTTTTCTNGTGNCTTTACTACTATCAATTTGTAACGATACTGTGCTTTTCCTTTAAATAAATAAATAAATAAATAAATACTTGAGCTCAGAATTCGCACGAAAAATTTGTTCATGGGGAGTTTGAAAAAAGTATTTGAAAAATTATGCACTTGCTTATAAGAAATGAGATATTTTTTTTTTAGAATTAGTAACTTTAGGTTATGAAATTTAATAATAAAAAAAATCACCCCTAATCTCAAATTAAATATGAGATATATATTTTCCAAAAATCGCAACTTACACAAAATTATTTTGTATTAAATTACATAAATTCACGTATTTTGAAAACAGTGTTCGCTACATTTTTTGCAATATTAACTAAAATATAATTTATACCTGGTTTATTATTTATAGGAGAACAAGAGAATTATTAACTCGTCTAGTTGAATATTTATAAATTCGATATTTATAAACTTTTTTTTAAATTATACTCGCATGATGTTTCTAGTATGAATGTATCTTTTTCATCCCTTTCACTTTTCCAAAAATCATCTAATATTATAAGATACTTTTTTAAGCATATATTTTAAAAATATTTGTAACCTATTTTATCTAATCACAATTTAATTAGTGAAACTAAAATATTTGTTCTGCAGTAAATAATTACCCTATTCTAACTATTCCATTCCATTGGAGTATGACATACTCCATTATTTAATCCATTTATTCCATTAATATGACAATCAATGGAAGAAAATCTCATAAAACTTCATTTATTCATTTATTCGAATTAAAAAAAAACCTTTTAAACAATTTTTTTTCGTAAAATGTAGAAAAAAAATGAAATAAAAAAAGCTTATTTCAACCATATTTTAGTAATAAAAATTTTAAAATTTTTGCAAAAAATGGTATTTACAAAAGAGTAAAATAAGTTTAGTATAAATTTTGTATAACACAAAAGTAGGATTGGATCGGTCCTAGTAAGACCGGTCTTGATGTCTTCAGTTTGTGATTTAAGGACTGGTCCAATTATTATAATTTTTTTTACATATAATAAGAATAGACAAATTTTATGTTCATAATATTATTTTTCTGTTATAAAAGCAAAGAAATTATTTATAATAATTATTACTAAAAGAATATCCAAAATAATTCAAATTTTTTAAATGATCTCTTTATCTGCAGATCAATCAAATAAAGTCAAACTTTAAATATTTTATAACTATGTGATATTTTTTGAAGTTAGAAAATTCAATTGAAATTTGGTCCAAAGACCTTTTCATCAGTTCAGGTTAAAAGTCCTGTCTTTTTTGGCACATTCCTACCCAGAAAGCTTCGATAAATAAAAACTTCCAATTTTAATATATGTTTCTACTAACGTCACACATACAGTATGTAAAATAGCATAGCGAGTACAAATTTTTGAATATTAAAACAATAAAAATCTAAAGTAGTATAAGATTTACTAATCTGCTTAGTATTGGTTTATGGTACCTTACAAATCATAACTATCTAAAATCCATTCCATATCAGGATTCGTTCTTACAACTAAGAATAATCATACATACCAATTTTTCTCAACCTTTTTTTGATCCCATATATCGAATAAAAAATGGAGAAACAAGTAATAATAAAATAATATGTAAATATTTCAAAATAAGATGGTCAGTTACTTTCTTTTAATAACACTTTCAAATTTCAATAATATTATCTTTTCATCAGCAGTGAAAAAAACTTTATTATTTGTCTCATTAATCGAAAAATATTCATTTCCAGTAACTGGTAAAAAATGAAATGATAAAAACTATCATAAAGATTTTCTTATTTATAAAGAAATTCCATGTTAGTGTCAAATAAAAGTCTATATAATAAAACTAGATTAAATATCATCGATATAATAAAATGTGCAAAATTTATTTCAAATAATATAAATCTAATTATTATTGTTTAAATAATTAAATTTGGCTATGAAGCGTTGATTTAATCCAGTCAATAATATTCTATTTTAAAGTGGGATGAGTTAGAAGTTAGAAAGTAATAATTTATAAACTTCTTTTTTTTATTTTGTTTAACTATTGTAATAAAATTCTGATGACAGATTATTTATTGCTAATTTAAACTAATTTTATTTGTTTAAAAAAAAATTTACATATATCTATAAACAATATTAATCAAAGAAAAAAAATTATATTTACTATCCTAATTAAAGGAAATGAAATACTAATTGATCGGAAAAAAAAAATCAACAATAATTTTATTAATTTTCTTGATTCTTCTGCTTTGCTATTTCATTTATCACTGATAACCTAAAAATTAAATTATAATTTCAATATTTTTATCAAAAAAAAAAAAAAACAGAAATAATATAACTTACTCTACAAAATCAATAACTTCTACTGAATTATTGTTAATATTATTATCCCATTTTGGAAGATCTTTTGTAAATGGATTAAGTAATCGAGAGGTATAAATAGCTTGTGAATGAGTAATTGATTGATTATTTTTATTAGTCAAAAGATTTGCTTTTCTATATTCTTCTACTTCGCTGAATTTCTTATTTTCACTAAATCTGTCGATTGATTCTTTTACTTCAATAACATTTGGCCTATTATCTGAATTTGAATCCCAACACCTTTTTATTAAGTCAATATAACATTTTGGTACTTCTTGCTCATTTATCTCAGGTCCAAACCCACTACATATATTTAGTACTAAATTTTGGTCATGAGCATGGTTATCAAAAGGTTGTCTTCCAGTTGCTACAAAATACATAATCATACCAAAACTATATATATCTGCTGCTTGAGTATAAGGTTTTCCTCTTAATACTTCAGGAGCTACGTAAGGCATAACCTCATAAATTTTTGTTTCATCTATATTATCAGACTCTCTGCACAATCCCATATCTGAAATACATACTATATTACCATAATAAATAGTAGAACTAGTATAATTAACATCCATTGCATAAGTTGCATTAGTCATTAATATATTTCCTAAATGAAGATCATGATGAACCATCTGTTTTTGATGAATACTTTGAAGACCATCAATAATATGTAATAATAAATGTATTTTGTCTTTCCAATCAACTTTATTACAATATTTTTTTAACCAACTATAACAATCTCCATCTTCTGCATATGCAGTAACCATAATATAATTCTTTGTATCTGGATTTTGAGATATTCCATATATTTGGAGAATATTTATAGTATCATTAATAGAATACGATTTAATCTACTGTATTAAGATATAAAAAAAAGATTATTTGTTATGTCAAGAGTATTTAAATTGAATTTAATAAAATAATTTATTACCTCATTTAAAAATTCATATGTAATATTTTGTGAATTATGTAAGCATTTTAAAGCAACATTACAATTACTATTCCTTTCATATACATATTTATTTACTTTATAACGTAATGGACCATCCTTCCATATTGCCGAATATACTATAGAAAAACTACCATTACCTATTTCTTTAATATTATTAAACTGATTGTATGGTATCCATTCAAATACTATATTATAATGGGCATTAATTTTTAGTTGCATTCTTGAATTAAATCATCAATTTTTTCATTTCCACTGGCAATATTCTTCTTAAAATTATCAACATGACATGGTTTACACCATTTATATTTTACATTAGTATATTTTCACGACAATTTTCACAATATCCATCTTGAAGAACCATAATATAGATTTTTGTATCTGGATTTTGAGATATTCTATAGATTTGAATATTATTATAATCATGATTATTAATAGAATATGATTTAATCTATTAAAATATAAAGGAGATTATTATATTAAATAAATGGATTTAAAGTAATTTGCAAAGAAATTTACTTTGCAGAAATTTTTAAAATTGAATCCATATCACGACCATGTCAAAAATTTATCGTATACCTTATAACCAAGATTTGGTCCCNATATNGATTAACATCATNACCATAAGTTTAAGTCGATCNTATATATAAAGTTGATGCATATTAAGGAAACAGTCACCTGATTTAAGCGGGTCGTACAAATAAAGTATCAAAATCTTAAATGTATAGTATATATATATTAAAGTTATACTAAAGTTATAGTATAGTTATATTAAGTATAGTAAATC
>QKYT01000756.1:18286-30407 GCA_003550305.1 Glomus cerebriforme
CAGAAATTACGAAGAGGGAATAATTATTGATTCTGAGCTGGCCCTTGAAGAAACGGACGAGGAATCAGTACCAACATCTGAGCGTCTCTTTAACGAGGATATTTGGAAGAAATGGACACTAAAATCTGGTGCGGTCGTGGTTGATCTTTTGGATAAATTTGCCCGTAAAAAAGGACATCCTCTTAGGTAGATTGTGGATTANTAAGATTATTAACTAGTATTTGTGATTGTGCCAATTCTAATTATTTAATTTTAGACCTGAAGCTTGGAGAATCGTTCGGTGTGGTTATAAAATTGCGAAACCGAAATGGTGTAGCAGTGAGGATTATTCGGAAATTCAAAGATATACAAGACGTGCAACTATTTCTAATCGAACGGAAACAATATCTAGGCTTCAAAGACAAGTATGCCTTTCTTTTTATGCTAGTTCCTTACTTTATTCTTAAAGAATTCTAAAACTTACACTTTTTCAATAGAGGTCACTTGAATCTTTAGGGCAAAGCATAGAGGAAATTCGGCTTCTGAATAATATTCATGAAACAGTTAAAGATGAAAATGTTAGAAAACTTCTCTTGGAGGGTCTCAAAATAACTTGCGTGATGTTTCCTCTGCAAGATGCTTTCACAAGTTTTTATATTAAAATTTTATCTATATTGTAAGTATCTTTTGTTACAACTTGCCATTTTTCATCCGCTAAACCTTTTCCTTTTCTCATAGTCATCAAAAAGTGTTCCCGGAGTTTTCTGTGATGCAACAATCAGACGTATCGGAATCAGACTACGGAGGTTACGTTATACATCCTTCACTGCAAGTTGTGATTTTCGGTTTAGAGAAGAGCATACACTATCATATGTGAGTAGTAGCTTCGATCTTCATTAATTTTCTAGAGATTCTATTGATTGTTACTTATGCATTTATACTTTTTACATAAGAGGAGAGATAATACTCTCTTCAGTTAAGTCATGTCGTGAGAGACGCAAGCGCATCACATCATTTGAGCAGAAAGCAGACGGAGTCTTTCTCGTACGGCTAAAGAAATCTATTATTGAGGTTGGACATTTAGAAATGAGCGGTGGATACGGACACAAAGATCTTCCTAGATCAACGTGGGACGGATGTTGTAAGTTACCGATCGGAAATTCTTACATGTTGGAAGAGATTGGAGAGCGATTTCGAGAAGCTTCGACTGAAACATTCTCGAAAATAAGCGTCTTTTCTATACACACCTATGGTGGGTGTTTAAAGCGTGCTTCTTTTAAAGTGCATTGCTTCTATAATTTATTATTCTAACCTTTGCATTTCATAGAGAACCGGATGGAATTGTGGAGAATGCATGTTCCGTCCTGCGGAGTCCTACAATACGAACGGACACATAAGACAGTCGTTCCTATCTGCTTTGAGGAGGAGCGAAAATGCATCTTTGATTTTGTTATTGTCTTGTGGGATCTCAGGGTAATGTATCCTTCCTTCGACTGTTTTGTTCTAATATGCTTTGTCATTAACTTATCTTCTCAATCCATAGTGTTGGTTGCTGGAAGTTGCCGAAATCATTTATAAACTACAAGAAGAACACAACGATTCGGATACGAATGTGTCCAATCTTTCTGGTACTCTCCCATCACACCCATTTACTCCGCAAAAAGAAAAACACAAAAAAGGTATCACAGCTACTTATGCAGATAGCGATTCAGGTAGCTCTCCCATTCGATCTAATATAAGGTTTTAATTTGTTTTATCTGTTATATATTTTAATGTGTGATGGTATATTATTATAGCTAGTGATCAGCATAAATTTTAATAGCAGAAAAGCGGTGAGCATATTTTTTATGTAACTTTGATCTTCGCATGTAATTGCTCATTCATTTTTCTTATTTATGTTTTTTTGTACAATATAAAGTCAGTTTTCTGCNTGATTCATTCAAAAGTTGGTAATAAACATTTGAATTGCACAGTGCTAAGTATACACCTATTTTTCGTAAAAATAATGAAAATGTATTTTAATAAAGTTTCGCGCTACATTGGGTTAACGCGTATGCGGTGTGGTGACGGGTCTAAAATTTCATTGGAAAAAATAAAAATGGTTATGATTGCATGATATGTGTGATTAGCGTTCCAAAACGGAACGCGCACGTGATTTTTTCATCATCTCGGAGTAAGATAAAATAATAAGTTATTATTTATTATTTACTGCTTTCTGGACATGAGCGAAGTGAGTGGAGTAGTGGACAAGCTTGTCCAGACTCTACCATCAAGGAAAAATAGATTTTCGTTCATGTGTATTTTCAAACATAAGCATTTGTATGAAAATAATTTGCCAAAAGGGTTAAATTATCCCAAATCTGCAGAATACTGCCTCATCTTCTGCACGATTTTGATGAGCCGGACAAGCTTGTCCAGACTCTACCATTAGAAAAAATAATATTTTTCCTCCCTTGATCTGTCAATAAGCTACCCTCTTTTTTTCGAATGAATATGAGAAAAAAGTGAAATCTGATTAGCCAATCATTTCGTGATTTTTGAGAAACAACTCAGCACCATGAATAGTGTCAGGAAACTGACTGGGGCTAGGGTGATACCTGTAATATGATATACATCATGCGAAGTGGTAACAAAAAGACAAAGTTTAGACTAGGGTTCTACCACTTTATTTTATAATGGAAAATAAAGAAAAACTTTAAGAAGAACTTTTATTCCTTTTTATTTATTAATTCTTATGGGTAAAAACCAAAGTTACATTCTTATTTTTTTAAACCTATTTATACAAAGTAAATGTTCTACAAATACATAATTATTAATAATTAAGCTACGTAAAGAACTATGTAAATAAATATTCTAAAACTTTCTAAAACTTTCCATCTCTTTCTTTTACTAATGATTACTAATTATTAATAATTAATAGTTACTCAGCACAAAATGCTGAGTAACTGTTGTATTTGCAATAAGAAAGCTTAATAATTTTCATCAATCACATTGCTTATTGCAAATACACGTAAGGCAAGATATTGCCGCAGTTACGAGATCACGTAGTGTCGAGTAACTGTTTTATTAGTAATAATCACATAGTAATAATATTAATGTCTAGTAACTAGTTGTACTAGCATAAATCATTTATTAATAAATTACTAATAATAATAAATTACTCCTTCTATAATGTAACTCCTTCATTTAATGACTTATGATGACCATGCAAATCTCATGATTATCCATTTCATTGATCATCTACTTTACCTCCTATGATATAATATATTGATCATTTACTTTGCTGCATTTATTCCACCATTCTACTACTATTCTGTAACATATTATTCCTTATTCTAAAATGAATACTTCCTTCTTACTTCAAATCTCCAGTTATGGCAAATGATATATAAGAAATATATTAATTATTGTCTTAGTCTTTGAATAGAAAAAAAGAAATCTTAATTAAGTAATCAACTAGATAAAGAAGCATATTATCTTATTAAGAAAAAATTAGAATAAAAAGATTATAGATAAGCTTATATTTTATGATAGAGGCTTGAAATTATTTATCTTCCATGGAGATATATGATAGAATCATTACAGGATTCTGAAAAATATCTTACTAAAAAATTCAATGGATATTTTGTCAAAATAAAATAATATATATATCTCTACTATTAGAGTTTGGATTTTTTGACTCAAACATTTTAAGTTTCATAAACTATAATTGTCTAATTGACAAGAAAATAATGTCTGGCTAATTCTTTATTCCTTGCCCAACACTGCCCACCATAATGCATGTAAGCGTGTAGATATAAATTAGCATGTTTTTGATCTTCATTAAAGTGTATATGATATAATAGGTGATATATCACAAATTATTTGTAACTTTGTATGACTGTTTGTGTAATAAATTAATTTTCACACATAAGAAATTGATTTCAAAAAATATTTCAAATTTTTTTTCTTACAATATTTAGCCAAATAATTTTAGTAGAATAGCATTTACTGATATGTATATTTGTTCTGAAGAAATAGAATATTTTTATTATATTCCAAGTAAAATAATATCTATATAACATTGCCAGAACTTAGTATTAAGTAGTCGAGCAAAAAAAAAGATATATGCATTATTCTCAACATATTTGTAAATATTGAGATCTTTAATGCACATTTCATATATTTTTACTAACAAATATAAAATTTCTTTCAGCTTGATACTGGCGTAAAATGCCTTGCATAATTTTTTTATCTCTTTTCACAACATGAATTTAGGCTCAGAGAAGACGTAATGGAGAACATTTAAAAAGGCAAGTATAGATTATATTAGCTATTCATTGCTAATTTATTTCTTTATGTATATAATTTTAACAAAATCTCTTATTATTTTTTCACGATTTATTGGATAACTGAATATGACTGTTTTTTTATTATGTCTAACAAAATATATCAAAAAGTCTATAACTTTCTCACTACTTTTTCCTTAGATCATATAACTGTTATTTCTATTATCTATCAAGTTATAGAAGATGAGTTCTGGATTTTGAAAGAAAATTTGAGAATAATAGTACAAAATGCTATTAATTTCTTATTTATTTTAAAAGTGTATTATTCCAAAATAAGCTTCTTAAGATTCTTGCTTAGGTTAGTTATAGTTTTTTAAAATAAATCCTATTATTACCAAATAATTAATGATACAAATATTAATACATTTTTGAGAAAGTGATCATCATCCTATTAGCTTGCAAGTAGGGAGTATTAACCTTTGAATACGTGAAGAATATTTAAGCTGTATTCATATGTAAATTTTTATGTTATTATTTTGATACCAAGTAAAGTCTATTACATGTTAACCACACATTAATAGTGTTTGTATCTATCTAACAACATGCATAATAATTAAATATCAATTTTTCAGAAATAACTTTTGAAGGAGTATATAATTTACAAGATATTGGAGTAGTAAAAATAATATGTTAGTTTGTCTTTATATTATACTAAAAATCTATTATAATATGCTAATTTTTAAAATACAAATAAAAAAAAGCCTTTCAGTTCTGAATAGATTGAAAAAAACCTGTTAGAGTTGAAATCTAAACTTATAGTATATTTTTAATTATCTGTTAAGAGATTAATATTAGTTCTAACTTCTGGATACATATCTTTAGTAAAATTTATTTCCGCTTTATGATGAGTTGCTTAATACTTTGGAAGGTATATTTATTTTCAATTTATCATGAAAGATCCTATTGCAAGTCAGATTATTTGTAATGATTTGGAACTAGTAAAGAATTTGCTAAAAAAAATAAAAAGAGCCTTTATGGTAAGTAATATTATTACTACTATTATATTTTTATATAGGATAAATACCTTAATTTTTTATAGAAACCAGCCTGTAAGATGATATCTTCTTTCTTACCAACAATCATTTAAGAAACATGCAGAAAATTTATATCAAATTATAATGAATGTTGGATAAAGATTCTACTAGAAAAATTAAATATAATAGATCCTAAAAAAAGAGAAGAAAATTCTTGTGGAGTTACAAAAAGAATCCTTAATATTTTGAGTGATATATGGAACAATTCAGCATTTGGGCTTAAATTCATAAAATTACAAAATAAGGGTACTTGTATTACAAATATCATTGTATTTACAATTTATACTGTATTAAAAGATCTTTCTTTTGGAAAGTCTTCATATGTTAGCATGTAAGTTGCTTCTAGAAATATTAATATGAATTTGAAAAGATATTAATTTTTATTTTTTATTCAGCTTAGAGAAACAAAGTATTGCCAGTGCAGACAGAAGAGGAGAAGGATATTCCAGAAGATGGCCAGATATAATATTTGTATTGAAACATGAAAAATATATTTATGAGCTTATATATACTGAATGTTTTCACTTGGTTTATTCTAAGTGCAAAAAAAGAAATGATAGTGTTAAGTTATAAAGAGAAGTTAATGATAGAATTTTTTGGATCTGTAAAGGATGTTATTCAAACAAAAATAAGTTTGAAATAATTGGAATTCAAGTTGAAAGTATATTTTTCTTTTCATATTATATATTTTATCACATAATAATATCTTATACAAAAATAGGGTGTAAATTATATCTCAATGTGCTTGTTAGAGATTTGGATGATATTTATCGATATTATCATCTCAAATTAATAGAAATACCTATCCAACAAGCTGAAGAGAATGTTGTAACAAAAATTTCCCATCTTTATATAATCTTTCAGTCATATGGATAAATTGATTCTTTGAAAAGTATTTTGGATTATATTCAAGAAGTTTCTTAAATAGATAATGAACACAAGAACATCACATTTCTGGTATTTTATCACTATACCTACTGTATATTGCAGATTATTTAATGCCTGCATTACTACAAGATTTAAACCAGAATAGTAGTTAGTTTTAACCATTTTATGGGTGTAAGAGAGTTTTTAGCTGTTTATAGCAATTCAGTTTACTGATTTTATAGATTTATAGCAGTTTTAAAGACTTATAGCAATTTACAGCAAGTATATTATAATAAAATATCAGATTCATTTTTATTTGATTACAAGCATAATTGGGGATTTATATAGGTCACTTCTTGGCTATGCTAATTTTATATTTACATGTATATGCACAGCACCTTCAGTTAAATCAGTTTGTGAATCTCTCGTGATTAACAGGGATTAGTCAGAGGCACTTCGCATGATGTATATCATATTACAGGTATCACCCTAGCCCCAGTCAGTTTCCTGACACTATTCATGGTGCTGAGTTGTTTCTCAAAAATCACGAAATGATTGGCTAATCAGATTTCACTTTTTTCTCATATTCATTCGAAAAAAAGAGGGTAGCTTATTGACAGATCAAGGGAGGAAAAATATTATTTTTTCTAATGGTAGAGTCTGGACAAGCTTGTCCGGCTCATCAAAATCGTGCAGAAGATGAGGCAGTATTCTGCAGATTTGGGATAATTTAACCCTTTTGGCAAATTATTTTCATACAAATGCTTATGTTTGAAAATACACATGAACGAAAATCTATTTTTCCTTGATGGTAGAGTCTGGACAAGCTTGTCCACTACTCCACTCACTTCGCTCATGTCCAGAAAGCAGTAAATAATAAATAATAACTTATTATTTTATCTTACTCCGAGATGATGAAAAAATCACGTGCGCGTTCCGTTTTGGAACGCTAATCACACATATCATGCAATCATAACCATTTTTATTTTTTCCAATGAAATTTTAGACCCGTCACCACACCGCATACGCGTTAACCCAATGTAGCGCGAAACTTTATTAAAATACATTTTCATTATTTTTACGAAAAATAGGTGTATACTTAGCACTGTGCAATTCAAATGTTTATTACCAACTTTTGAATGAATCACGCAGAAAACTGACTTTATATTGTACAAAAAAACATAAATAAGAAAAATGAATGAGCAATTACATGTGAAGATTAAAGTTACATCAAAAAATATGCTCACCACTTTTCTGCTATTAAAATTTATGCTGATCACTAGCTATAATAATATACCATCACACATTAAAATATATAACAGATAAAACAAATTAAAACCTTATATTAGATCGAATGGGAGAGCTACCTGAATCGCTATCTGCATAAGTAGCTGTGATACCTTTTTTGTGTTTTTCTTTTTGCGGAGTAAATGGGTGTGATGGGAGAGTACCAGAAAGATTGGACACATTCGTATCCGAATCGTTGTGTTCTTCTTGTAGTTTATAAATGATTTCGGCAACTTCCAGCAACCAACACTATGGATTGAGAAGATAAGTTAATGACAAAGCATATTAGAACAAAACAGTCGAAGGAAGGATACATTACCCTGAGATCCCACAAGACAATAACAAAATCAAAGATGCATTTTCGCTCCTCCTCAAAGCAGATAGGAACGACTGTCTTATGTGTCCGTTCGTATTGTAGGACTCCGCAGGACGGAACATGCATTCTCCACAATTCCATCCGGTTCTCTATGAAATGCAAAGGTTAGAATAATAAATTATAGAAGCAATGCACTTTAAAAGAAGCACGCTTTAAACACCCACCATAGGTGTGTATAGAAAAGACGCTTATTTTCGAGAATGTTTCAGTCGAAGCTTCTCGAAATCGCTCTCCAATCTCTTCCAACATGTAAGAATTTCCGATCGGTAACTTACAACATCCGTCCCACGTTGATCTAGGAAGATCTTTGTGTCCGTATCCACCGCTCATTTCTAAATGTCCAACCTCAATAATAGATTTCTTTAGCCGTACGAGAAAGACTCCGTCTGCTTTCTGCTCAAATGATGTGATGCGCTTGCGTCTCTCACGACATGACTTAACTGAAGAGAGTATTATCTCTCCTCTTATGTAAAAAGTATAAATGCATAAGTAACAATCAATAGAATCTCTAGAAAATTAATGAAGATCGAAGCTACTACTCACATATGATAGTGTATGCTCTTCTCTAAACCGAAAATCACAACTTGCAGTGAAGGATGTATAACGTAACCTCCGTAGTCTGATTCCGATACGTCTGATTGTTGCATCACAGAAAACTCCGGGAACACTTTTTGATGACTATGAGAAAAGGAAAAGGTTTAGCGGATGAAAAATGGCAAGTTGTAACAAAAGATACTTACAATATAGATAAAATTTTAATATAAAAACTTGTGAAAGCATCTTGCAGAGGAAACATCACGCAAGTTATTTTGAGACCCTCCAAGAGAAGTTTTCTAACATTTTCATCTTTAACTGTTTCATGAATATTATTCAGAAGCCGAATTTCCTCTATGCTTTGCCCTAAAGATTCAAGTGACCTCTATTGAAAAAGTGTAAGTTTTAGAATTCTTTAAGAATAAAGTAAGGAACTAGCATAAAAAGAAAGGCATACTTGTCTTTGAAGCCTAGATATTGTTTCCGTTCGATTAGAAATAGTTGCACGTCTTGTATATCTTTGAATTTCCGAATAATCCTCACTGCTACACCATTTCGGTTTCGCAATTTTATAACCACACCGAACGATTCTCCAAGCTTCAGGTCTAAAATTAAATAATTAGAATTGGCACAATCACAAATACTAGTTAATAATCTTAATAATCCACAATCTACCTAAGAGGATGTCCTTTTTTACGGGCAAATTTATCCAAAAGATCAACCACGACCGCACCAGATTTTAGTGTCCATTTCTTCCAAATATCCTCGTTAAAGAGACGCTCAGATGTTGGTACTGATTCCTCGTCCGTTTCTTCAAGGGCCAGCTCAGAATCAATAATTATTCCCTCTTCGTAATTTCTGAGCCCGTAATCAAAATTCGCACTCTGAAAATAATTTAGCTTTTGAAAAAAATGGTTGAAAAAGAAAAAACGATCCAATAACTGTTTATTGTCTCTAACCTCATTTAAACCAGATACAATATCTGGAGTTGTATCTTTATTTGATTTCGTCTGGAAGGTCACAGAATACATGTATGTTAGTAAATGACTTGCTATCAAGAAGTATTTAAAGGCCTCATAATCTTACCCGTTTGGCTGGCGATACAGATGGTGTTTCTTCGTCGCTATTCAACTTACGAGCTGACTTTGTGACCTTTGTTTCTTCACAGAACGAAGACGGGCTATAAACATAATCAGAGTCATTAGGGTCATCGTCATTATTGTCATTAACGGATTCATCAGAATAATCTTCGTCGGTATTATATATCTCTTTCACAAACTCGTCGTGAAATGGTGAATTGCTCCCTAGTTCTTTAATACTTTCTTCGTCACTATTCAACTTACGAGCTGACTTTGTAACCCTTTGTTTCTTCACAGGACGAAGATTCCGAACTATAAACATAGTCAGAGTCGTCATTGTTATCGTCAACTGTATCAGATGTATCAAACTCGTCGTNATTTGGTGAATTGCTTTCCGATTTTTTAATACTTTTGTTACAGATCTAAGAAAAAGTTAATTTATTGTGCGTGATGGCTTATTGTAGTATACATTGAAAACAGGATACCATACCTCTCCACTAGTTTCTGGAGGATATTTTTGTCGTTTTGGAGTTCGTNGTTTTTCGGGATCATTATTCTTGACTCTTTTCNATNGCGGTTGATTAAATACGTCTTCGTCTTTTGTATCTATTATCGGATCAGTTGAGGTGGTTCTNGTCTCTTCNTCTACGTTGATTTTGTGCTTGGATTTACGTGATTCTAGCAGGTGGCTGGAATATATTATCTTCTCCTCCCTTACATCTTTATTTAGCGACGCATGATATTCGTGCTATGCAAATAGTTCGTATCGTTAGAGTAGAATACCAGAAAATTGATGTCATATTCCTGAGCTCACCTCCTCGATTTCTTCATTTTTTGCTAATTTATTAAGACTAGCCAACCATTCTCCTTCCATTNTTTTGTCAATCTCCAAAAAAATAAGCAAGATAAGGATATTAGTTAACGGTTTAAATAAAAAATATTTATGTATTAACAATATATTGTGCGACGAGGAAACCCAGGGTGGCGCGAGGACACTCTGTATAGTATCGATGCTTTGTCTAATAGAGCACAATAGTAGCAACACGCCAAGGAAACCCAGAGTGGCGCGAGGACATTCCGTATAGTATTGACCTGGCTTAAAGCCAAGCTGTGTTGTTGACAGGTTATGCTCATTTGCACAGAAAATATACTAACCTTGAACGATTTCTTTAGTGAAATTGCCTTTGAACACTTCAAAGAGTCGTACTTTTGCTCGATAAAATCCAGACACTTCTTGTACTTGTAATTGTAGACTTTTACGGGGTTAGGCGGAAGCAACCTTTTGTTAAAAGCGTAGCGTATAAAACTTGAGTAGGACCAACTATCAGTAGGATATTCGTCGAAATAATCAGAGTAAGGAATAAGTTTTTCTTTCGACATATGGTATGATCAAAAAAAAATGATAATCATTTGATTCGCGAAATTGATACGAGTCACATAAATAATCGTTACACCTAGGGGCCAACTTGATGATTCATGTGTTACTAATAAAATATAATGATCGGCGAACAAAATACCTCTACAATTAAAAAAAATCTACTGATTAAATGTGCCATCTCCTAAAATATGATGCCGATTAGATCCTCATTATTACGCGTAAGTTGTTAAAAATTTTTTTGGACTCTTCGGAGAAAAAAAAATTACCATCAGCTATTTTTATTACAGTAAATATGGTAAGCAAAGCAAATTTAATGCCATTTTTACTATAAAGTTAGCTTAAAGTCTCCTTAAAATTTAGAAACGAGTGTTAAGTGATTATACAAACTCTCAAATGTTAAAAAAATAAAGCAGCCTGAAGCCCTTCAAGAATTATTAGGGATGGGGACGACTCTGTCAGTTCAGTTTTGGTTCGCAGAACTGAAACGGATGGGAATGAACTGAACTGATGGAACTGGTTCTAGAACCAGGTTTGGAGCAGAGTTTGAAACCGAACTGACCAAAAATAGTTCTAATATTTTAATTCTATAATAATAATTCATGATATTCTTTATTAATTTATTAATGACAATTCCCTATGTAAATTTCGTAAATAGAGGTTAGAACCAAATGCACCAAACCAGTTTTAGACCCAGTTCCAACCAGGTTTCTCGTAATTTGGGTTAACCAGTTTCAGATCATGAAAACCAGTTTGCGTTTAAATTGGGTGCAACTGGATGCCCAAATTGAATATTTTAAATATTTAAATAAATAATAAATTTTACTTTGAATTTTTAATTTAATAAATTGTATTGTTATATATATAGAGCTTTATTTTTAATTACATATATTATATTAGTTTAGTTTTTTCTTAATTAAATTANATATATAGANNGTTAGTGGTGGGAAAATCAAGTATTTTATTTTCTGTTACNATACATNNACNTCATAAATTTTAGATGGTTACAGTATGTTTAAATTCCATTAAATTATCTGATCGACAACCGTTAAATAATCTGGCTGAAAATATTTATTTAAATATTAAGAAAATAATGACGTGAACTTTTATTAAACATACAGTGGATAAAAAAAGTAATCAGAATTGCAAAAAATACAATAATTAAGTAACTAATGATTAGAATTGTATGAAATTTTGCATATTTATTGTTAAATATGCAAATAAGTTTCATATAAAATTTCAAGATTTTATCTTAGTTCCTT
>QKYT01000756.1:30757-44559 GCA_003550305.1 Glomus cerebriforme
GATAAAATTCATATTGATGATTAAACTTTAATTTTAATTTTTTCAATAACCATCAAAGTATTAAATGTCAAATTTTTTTTGATAATTTAGCATGATATGAAACTTTAATTTTGATAGTTTAGTTTTTTAATAAGCTCTGATTTGCATGCTACATTTGAATTTTTGTATTTTTTATAGCTTAAAATTTTGACAACTTTTTTTTTAAAACTAAAATGACGATTGTAAGATAAGAATCTAAGATAAAATCTTGAAATTTTATATAAAACTTATTTGCATATTTAACAATAAATATATAAAATTTCATACAATTCTAATCATTGGTTATTCAATTATTGTATTTTTGCAATTCTGATTACTTTTTTCATTATAACAGATAATTGCCACTTATCCTTACAAGAATTAACTTCCTTTTCTTTAATATGCTTGGTTCAAATCTTTTTAATCTCATTGTTTCTTTATAATCTCAAATTTAACTTTTAAAATATGATAGTTTTCCTTAACATTAAATATCTTTTCATTAAATAATCAAACTTGAATGATTTTTCCATATTTCATTTCATTCTTTTAATATTCAATATTTAATATTAACTAAATCTTCAAGTGAACAATGAAGCATATTCAAAATAACTTTTCATTCTCTTTAATTAATATTTTTATTGAGTCGAAAGCTAAAAATTTTAGAAAGAAAAATCCCTTTGCTTTTATAACAATTTTTGATTTACTTGTTTCACTAAACTATGTTTCACTAATCTACTTGTAACACTATAAATTATTCACAATTCCTTCTGTTTCCTGAATCCTATAATTCCTTTCAATGTTTATAAATAAACCAAACTATAAATAAATCAGGCTATAAATAAATCAAACTATAAATAAACTAAACTATAAATAACTATGTCTAAAAATATAAAATTCATTTTGTCGATCATTTACTTGTTACACTAATCATGTGTTAAGTCATGTGTAACTGTCACGTGTTAATACTTAACTAAAAATTATCTAAAATATAAACGTTAATTCTTATACTACAAATATTATAATTAATTATAATCTTTATGTGATCTGTCCTATTTCTTTGATTATAGTTTTTCCTCTGCCTTAAAATTTGAGTCCCTTCAAATTCAAACTATCTATATATTCTTTCAACAATTCTCCATTTACTGGCATTTTCAATATCTTTCCTTCCATAGTTTTAATTTTATATGATCCTTTGGAGATTATCTTATGTATGTAATAGGGTTCTTTCCATTTTTCTTCTAATTTTCTAGACTATTGTTTCTCTTTTGCTGTGTTATAATATAATATTTTATCTCCTATTTGAAATTTCCTTTTTAATTTATTTTTCTTGTTATGATATAACTTCTGTTTATCTTAAGATTTATCGACATTTTCTCTGGCTTGGTTTCTTATTTTCAGTAATTCCTTAATTAATCAGTAATTCTGTCTGTCATGGTAATTTCTCTATCTTTCAGATTCAGTAATGTTTTCATTTGTCTTCCATACATTAAATATCCTGATTCCATTTTTGTTGAATCGTTCTTTTTGGTTCGATATGCGAATAAAACTCCTGGTACTTTTAAATTCCAATCTTTAATATTATTCAACTTTACCAATGATTTACATAATGTCTTATTAAATCTTTTAATTAATTCATTTGTTTTTGGATGGTATGATGTTGAAAAATTGTGTTTTATTTGAAATTCTTTCATTACCAATTTTACTAATTCGTTATTGAAATGACTTTCTCTATCACTTAATATTTTCTTTGGACATCCGTGTTTACATATTATATCTTCATAAATAAATCTTGCAATTGCTTTAGCGTTAGCTGTTTCTAATGCTCTTGCTTTTGGCCATTTAGTAAAATAATCCATTGCTGTAACGATATATCTATTCTTCCTTTCTGTTATCGGTAATGGTTCCACTACATCAATTCCAATCTGATAAAATAGTTCCTTAACTTTAATCATATTCAATTCATGTTTTTCAATCAGTTTCCCTCTTCTTTGACAATTATTGTATGATTTAACATATATTTTTATATCTCGTCTCATTCCTTCCCAATAACATTTATCTTTGATTCTTTCATATATTGCTTCAATTCCAAAATATCCTGATAATTCATGATTATGTGCAATATACATTAATCCTTCAAATTCCCATTTCCTAATCACTCTTAAATTCTTGTTATCTTTTATCCTATATAATAAACTATTCTTAATCCTATAATTTTGTTCTTTATCTATATTTTTAACTATTTCATTATATTTATTCTCTTCCATTCCTTAATATATTTTCTAGTTCTATTTCAAAAGATAAAATAAACTTCTATTCTCAATCTTTAAATAATATACAATGATAACTTATATTTTCATGTATAATAAATATATATATTCCTAATCCAATATTTTCAGTAGTCATTTTATTCCTTTAACAATCTTTTGACTTGTTTATATACTTTTTCCCAACTTTTGTTATCATTTTTGATTTCTACTTTTCTGTATTTTCCTTCATTCTCATAAATATTCTGATATTCCTTAAACATTTTAACCATATCCATATATTTTTTTTCATTCAATGTTTCATAAGATGCTTTATGTCCTTCACTACTTTTCTTCATTTCTCTTCCTATATAATTATTCCAACATTCTTTATTTTCTAAAAAAATTACTATTGCATTATCTATAATTTCTTTATATTTAAATATTTCCTTCTCTATCTTATGATCATATGGACTAATATATCCCTATCAAAACTCTCAGTTTTCTAATAAAAATATTCACAATATGGTGATTTATCTAATATTACTACGTCCTCATCTGTAAATTCTATTATTCTCTTATTAATTTCTTCTACAACTTGTTTTCTGAATAACCATTCATACTTCTTCGATGGTTCTCTAAATCTTTCATCATCATTTCTTTTTCTTTTAAATGTATTAAATCTTACTTTCAATCCTTCTTTTCCCAATTGTTTAATTATATTTTCTACTACAGTAGATTTTTCTACACCATCTACTCCATCAATAATAATAACTTGTGATTTATTTTTCCTTCCTAGTTTCTTTAACAATTCTTTCTCTGTCTCATTTTCCAAATCTAATAATACTGCTTCCTTATCATTAAAGTATTTTATATCATCCCATCTTCCTTTAAATCTTTTGGCATCAAATCACTTATTTCCTGATTTAACATATCTTAATTTCTTTTCTTTGTTATAATCCATTTTATTTATTTCCTGATTTAAGTCTTCAGTGCTTTCTTTTATAACTTTTTCTTCAAATTTTAATCTTGATAATGCATCTGCATTCTTTATTTTCTTTCCACTTCTATGAACTATTTTAAAATCAAATTGTTGTAATTTCATTATCCATCTTGCTCTTTTTCCTGTCTATTCTTTCCCATTTGTTAATCCTTTTAAAGCTGCATGATCTGTTATTACAGTAAATTTTCTTTCTACTAGATATTTCTGAAAATGTTTTATTTCCCAAAATACAGCTAAACATTCTAATTCTATTATAGGATAATTCTTTTCTGCTCCAACTGTACTTCTACTTCCATATGCTATTACAACTTCCTTATTTTCCTCATTCATTTGAGCTAATACTGCTCCTAATCCTATTTTAGATCCATCTGTTATTAACATAAATTTCTTATTAAAATTTGGAAATACTAGAATTGGTTTCTCTGTTAATTTTACTCTTAATATGTCAAATGCTTCCTGTTGCTCTTCTTTCTATTCAAATTCTTCATCCTTTTTCGTTAAATTATGTAAAGGTTTTGCTATTCTTGCAAAATCTTTTATAAATCTTCTATAATATGAACATAATCCTAAAAATGATCTCACTTCCATAACAGTCTTTGGTTCCTTTATATTTTTTATCTTTTCAACCTTTTTCTCATCTGGTCTCAAACCATCTTTTCCTACTATATGTCTTAAAAAGTTTATATTCCTTAATTCAAACTGACATTTCTTTAATTTTGCAATCATATTATTCTCTCTTAATTTGTTCAATACTTTATCAATGTATTTCAAATGTTCCTTAAAATCTCTCAAATAAATCATTATATCGTCTAAATATACTGTAACAAATTCTCCAATATATTCTTCCAATATTTTGTCCATTAATCTCTGAAATATTCCTGATGCGTTCTTTAATCCAAATAGCATAACATTATATTCATATAATCCTTATGAACATATAAACACTATCTTTTCCTTATCTTTTTCTGCCATTTCTACTTACTTGATGATATCCTGCTACTAAATCTAAACTTGTAAACCAATTTTCTTTTCTAAATTTTTCTAATAATTCATCGATTTTTGGTAATGGGTACACATCTGACTTAGTTACATTATTTAACTTCCTATAATCAATACAAAATCTATAATTTCTACTTTTCTTTCCTGCTAATGTTACTGGAGATACCCATGAACTCCATGATTTCCTTATTTTTCCTATTTCTAATAATTAGTCAACTTCTTTTTTTATAAATTTTCCTTTTTCATCAGTTTCTTTATATCTCTTTTGTGCTATTGGTTCTTGATCCTCTTTGATCTCGATGTTATGCTTAACTTTATTAACTCTTCCCAATTTTTCTCCATCATATTCAAATATATCTTCATATTCCCTTATCAATTCTTTAAATATTTCTTTTCTTTCATTACTCATTTCTCCCAAAAATGTTTTCTTTTCAAATTTTTCATTTTTACTTTCTTTTGGCATCTTTATCGTCTCTCACTCTTTCAGGCCAAGATTATTCATTTTACTTTATTTTTCCTTTTTCTTTCAGTATTTTTCACAAAGGAAAATATTTCTTCTTTCTCTGTATTTTCATATTCATTTTCTGATTCCTCACTGGAATCACTGATATTATCATTTCCTTTTTCTATATCTGTATCAGATTCAGTCTCACTTTCTGATTCTTCAAAAGTGACTCCTTTTCTTCCTTTATAATCAATTGGTATTTCATAAGTTTTATTATCTAATTTTATGATTAACATTCCTTCTCTCATATCTATTATTCCATGTTTTAGTAGATCAGTTCCTAATATTAAATCTTTTCGTTTTGAATCAATTACTTCAACTTCTAACATTATTTCTAAATCTTCATCAATTTCTATTTCTATTTCTGCTATTCCTAATGATATTATACTTTTACCATCTGCTATTGTTAATACAATATTACTTTTCTTGATTATTGGTATATTCAATTCTTTCCTTAATATATTGGATATTGCTGATGATTCTGCTCCTGTATCTACTAATGCTCTTATCATTTTTCCCTTAACAATTACATTACATCTGGTTGCTTGTGTCCTTCTTTTCTGATTAATATTCTTTATTTCTTCTGAGTATAGTCAATACTTCAAACCACTCCTTAATTTTCTCACTACATTAGATTTTTCTCTTATATACTGTATCCATGTCATTCCAACCGGTGCATTCATTAGTCCTTTAACTGGATTAAATTTCTCAGTATTTGGTACTCTACAATTTATCCTTACTTTTTCATTTGTACATTTGTTAGTAAAATGCCCATATTAACCACAATTTTAACATAAATTATTTCTTTTCCTAGTTTCTTGTGCTTTTTGTAATTGCTCTAGTGTAAACCTTTTCCTTTCTGGTTGAGCTTTCTGCTGTTATTGTTGTCACTGTGCATTTCTTCTTCTTTTTCTTTCATCATTCATAACTTTATCTTTATTTCTTTTACTTCTCCTAACTGGTACTGGATATATGTCATTTTCTTCATAATCTTCATTCTCCATCTCATAAGCATCATTTTCATCATACTCATTTTTATCGTATTTATCATTTTTATCCTGTTCCATATTACAAATATCATGTTCTTCATCATCATAATACTCTTCATTAAGATAATTAACTTGGTTGTTTCTTTTATTCATTCCTCTTTGATTTCCTCTACAAATTTTTGATGTATGTCCTGCCTTTCCACATTTAAAACAGGTTACTTTGCTCCAATCCATATTGTTTCCATTACTATTTCTTATTGGTCTCCTACTATTTCCATTTATTCTCATCATATGTGCTTCCATTCTTTTCATTCTATTAATCAAATCATCTATTTTATCATTCTTAACTTCTTTATTCTGTAATTCTCGGGCAATTGGATTTATTTTCTTATACTTATTTGTTTCTTCATTTAAAAGTTCTTCCATACTTCTTTCTTGTCCTGTTTGTCTCTTATCCAATCCTGCTATTTTCATTATTAATTCATTTCTAGCTTCCTCCTCCTTTCTTGCTTCATCAATTGCATTATTCAAATTTGCTGGATTCATTTTTCTAACTTGGTATCCTAACATAGGTTCTAATCCTTGGATAAAATAATTTACTTAGTACATATTATCTAATGCATGACCTCTAGTTGCTATTCTTAATACTGCTCTAAATCTCCTAATATAATCTTCAATACTTTCACTTTTTTCTTGCTTCATTCTTGCTAATTCTATCATTATCCTTCTTCTAACATCTTCTCTGGTAAATCTTTGTTTAATTCTATGTTTCAAATCATTATCATTATCATTATTTACCTATTTACTAAATTTCCTATATTCACTTCTTTCATTTTATTATATTATTGTAATGCTGCACCATTCAAACATGCTGTTGTATATACTGCTTGTCTCATACCATTTATTCCTGCTGCTTTTCCTATTGCTGTGAATACTACTTCAAACTGTCTTATCCAATCACTAACGTCCTCATCTTCTTTTCCACTAAAGGGTGGTATTCAACATACCAGTTTCATTTCCTGCATTTGCAATTCTTTCTGCCATACTTTCTCCTACTGCTAAAACATTATTTAATGCACCATCTGATAATCCTGTTGCTCTTTCCAAAAGTCTTGCCATTTGCACTTCAGTTGCTATATTTAATATTGTGTTTTCTTGAAATAATTCTTGTAAATTGTAATTGGATAATTTGCTTTCTATATCAGAAATTTCAATGTTTAATGAACTATTCAATTCTGAATTTTGAGATAAACCAAAACCTCCTATATTTATAACATTTTGTAATTTATCTTCAATTTCATTTTTCAATATTCTCATCCCAATCTTCATATTTTCCTGGACTTAAAATTTCTCCAATTTTCTCTGATTCGTCTGTATCGTCCTTTTCTTCCTCATCATTTTCTTTCCAATAATCTGTTTTTCTTCTATCTTGAAATCTTTCTCCTTCCTTTTCTGCACAATTTTCTTCATCATGTTCTTTATTTCCACAGATCTTACATTCTAAATTCTCCTCTTCTTCATTACCTTTTATTCCAAAGCTTTCCGTATTTTCTCTTACCCATTCATCTATATCTTCAGTTATAATTGTTTTTATTTTTTCATATTTTTCTCCATTTCAAAAGTATTCTCCTTCTCTTACTTTTTTCTTAAATGATTCTTCTCTTTTACTAAATTCTTTATATTCTTCTCTTATTACCCATCTACATTCTATTTCCACACATCCTTCTCCATGTTTTCTGCATAAACATTTACATTCTTTCCATAGTTTTTCACACATTTCACATCTTTCAAATGTCCTTGTTCCTAAATGACATTCTTCACAATGTTCTTCCATTGCTTGTTTTGTTTTTCTACCAACTCTTGGTATTTTCTAATCACATTTTACGCATTTCTTTTCTTGAGTCATTTCTTCTTGAAAATATTTTAGTGTTCTGAAATATGCATATCCACTACAACTATATCCTAAACATTCCAAATATCCTTCTTTTCTTTTTCCTTTCTTCTTACTTTGCAGAAACCCGTGATTTGTTAACATGCAGTTAAGTGATCATCAACAAGTCACATTGATTTTGAATTAATCATGTGACGATGAGGTGTCTGACCATAATCGTGAAATTGTTGCTGACGTGCTTTTTCGAAGTTGTGACCTACTAAAATAAAAGTCTTAAATAAATGATAAATACCATTGAATATTCACCGAAAAATTAATCTAAGATATATTTTCAATGTATTAGATAATATTTGACNATGAATTCACCAAATTCTTAAGATTTTTTTTTTGCTTAATAATATAATAAATTATTAAAAATTTCATATAATAAAAAACAATTACATTCACATGACTTTATATATATAATAATTCATTTTCAATTTTTACTATTTATTTCAGAGATAGAGTTTTTTCAAGATGTGAAAGTCTATTCATCATATATTAGTCATCACATTCTTAATTTTAGCCAAAACTTTAATGCTAACCAGAATTTTCTTTTATGAGATACGTCTAAAGGTATATCTGAAATGTGTGACAAGTTATGCTAAAATGTCAAATGATCAGACTGTCCGTCTTGACTGTGACTATCAACAAAATTAATAATGCATTTTTTTTAAAAAAAAAAGCTTTATTTTTTAGGGATAGCTTTTTGGACTTCGAAATAGGCAAAATGGAGGTATTTCTTTTTATTTTTTAATATTTTATTTTAGAAATATTGCTAATATTTCTTTATTTCTTTTGGAATAGCTTCTTGAATTTAGAAATGAGCAAAATGAAAGTATTTTTTATATTTTTATGTTTATTTTTTTGTCTTAGAAACGTTGCTAATATTTCTTTATTTTTTTAGAAATAACCTCTTAAACTTTGAAATGAAGGTATTTTTTTTATTTTTTTTTATATTTTACATATCATAAACAAACTCTTTGATGTATTTAATAATTTTCAAGTGTTTTTTTTTATTAAAAATAATAAAAAACTAAAAAAAAATATGAAAAATATTTTTTAAAAAATAATAATAAAAAATAAAACATTATAAAAATATTTATAATAGTTATAAACTTTGAAAAAGTAAAACTAAAGATAAAAAAAATTGAAAAAAATATATCTTTGTAGGTAAATATTCAATATTTTCAAGTGGTAAAAAAATAAAGTTAAGAATAACAGTCAGACTATTTGATGATAGTCTTATTATTACAGTTGTATTCTAAAGTAATATATTCGGCATAACCTATCATACATTTCAGACATGCTATTTAAAGTAGAGCAAAATCATATAATTTTCATAAAATTTTTGGTTAGAATTATGGCATTAAGAAATTATACATGTGACAAATAACAGGTGATAAATAGGATTTCACCTATCAAAAAAATTTTAAGTCCTTAGAATACTTAAGAAAAATGGAAAATAAAGGTGTAACATAGGGGGGTGATTGATATTCACTATTATCATGTAATTCTGCTTCACTTTAGACATTCCCCTTTTATGGATACTTAGGTAATATTATACAATCCAAAAAAAGTAAATTTGGGTTACATAAGAACTTAAAAAATGAAATTATTTGTCAATTACTTAAATTTTGATCAGAATTACCAGAATTACTAAATTTGAAAATACTGGTAATAATCACCGCTGGTGATAAATAGCAAACTTCTATATAATAATAATATTCTATAAAACTACAAAAATCCATATAATAATATCTATATAAAACTACCAAAAAAATTTTATTTAATAATATAAAACTAATTATACAATATAAAAAATAATAAAAAGAAAAAAAAAATAAAGTTACAAAAGAAAGACATATACAACATTTGACTTGTAAACTTCTTGTAATAATATAAAAATCAAAATTAATTATAGATCAAAATATATTACTTTTGCATTGAAAATAGCATTAATAGTTTCTTCTTTTTTTGAATCAGCTTTTCTTTTTCCTTTTAACTTTTTTTCTTTTCATAATTTTTTTGTTAATATAATTTAAATAATCTTAGTTTATAATAAAATTAATTAAAACTAATTCAACTTACCAATTATGAACTTTTGCTAATTTTGTTTAAATCTTCAAGTTAAATTAAATTCATCTCTAATAATAAGTTATTTTATTATTATTATTATTAACTTCATATTCAAGCATTTTGATATCTGTTACTTCATTTCTGATTTTTCAGCATCATATGTCTATTCGGAAGTGTTCTCAAGCAGATTGCTATATGTGAAGTAAGTATTATTATTATATATTTGTTCTTACTACTTTTTCATATATTAGATTTTCTTATCAATGCATTATTACAAACTCTATAAAAGTATACAATTTGGCTATCAATCAGATATTTTGAATATTAAAATTTAGCTAAAATTTGAACTAAATCAGCCAAAATTTAGCCAAATCACCATATATTAAAACTTCTTATTTTGACTAATACTCATAAAATAATAAATTATAGATACAATATAAATAAATTTAAAAACTAAATTAAAAAAAGCTAAAAAATATCAATATTCATTTTTTGCTTTACATCTTGAACATCTTTAAATGATCTTTTCACTATAATTTTTCTGCTCATTTTATACCAACTTGGCTTACTAGCTGTAGTTATACATGACTTTCTTGCTTTATTTATATCTGAAGGGCTTTTAACTGCAAAAATAAAAGCACATTTAAAAAAGGAACTAAAATATTGCTATTTATTCACAATTTCAGAATTTTGTAGAAGCTTAATATTAAGATCTTTAGTTGTTATTAATATAAAAAAATATTTTTTAGATGCTGCTTTATTTTTTTCTTTAATATAGTTAAAGGTTAAATTATCATTTAAAAGTTTGTATTACTAGACTTCATTTTTACTATCAGGCAAATCTAATCCAATAAGTGCATTTCTATGTGAAGTAAATATCTTATTGATGATGCAATGGGTGCATTTTCAAATATCAATTGTATTGTGTTCACATTCAATATACCATTATTTGGAATTTATTTGAGTAGAACGTATATTAATTTGCTGACTTGAAATATCCAAATGTAGATAATAGTTTATGTATTTGATATTGCCATTCAATTTAGCTTTATAATGCATTTCTGATATTAATACTATTTTACCTTTATCAATCATTCTAGACTTTAAGCAAGGAAATTAGCATTGAAAATCTCAAAGTTTTGCCAAGTGCAATATTCCAAAACTAAACATTTGTTCTTTTTTGATAGGTACTTCTAATAATCATCAAATCGCCAGTATTGAAGATCAAGTATGCTTTCATCAAGAAATTATTTAGCTATGATGCAAAGCCATATGTATGGCATAATAAGATAGCTTTTATCAGAGTTGCCTATTTTTTCAAAATGAAATATTCTGATATGAGTAATTTCATCAAATGTTAATTTTGTTTCAGTTATAATCAGTCTATAATTACTTAAAGTTGTATAAGTTAGTACTGCTTTTATGATCTCCCTTGCTTCATTTGCATCATATAAGAAGACTTTCTTATATTGAACTGGCTATAAAACTTTTTTATAAAATTACCATTTTTAATGCTATTTTTGAATAGAATTTGTTGTAAAATTTTTAATGCTCTTCTATATCCACCACAATCTTTGACTAAGAGATATATAATAGCATTGTCAATTTTAAAAATGAAATGAAAATCAATAGTTAGAGATTTCAAGAATGAAACTGATAGAAATACATAATGTCTTGATGATTTAGCGAAAAAGAATTTTATTAGTTCTGTTATTATTATCATACAGCATATAATATAAAATATGTTTTTCAATGAAATTTCTCCAATGGTAAAGTTTTATAGAATTTAGATTCTTTACAAAGGCTATTATCTTTACTTTCCATTATATTTTGCATAACTATCAATTACCAATATGATGGTAGCACTCTCCTACTTCTTGTTTTCATATTTTGCAACCAAATTCAAAATATCCCATGAAGATATTAACTCATATCTTGCAATTACAGTATCCAATTTCTCTTCAAGAAGTTGAAAGAGCATTCGAGTAGCAATAGTCACATAACTATCCTTTTTAACAAGTCTTAAGTTATGACCATTTTCAAGATTAATATGAAATACCCATGCTTTTTCAAGCCAACTTTTTAGTTCAGGGTCAGATATAATTCTTAATGTTATTTGATATAATTTGGTTGTATTATGAGACTTTCTAGTTCTAGGTCTAAAAATGAAAAGATAAAATAGTATCTCTGTTTTGTCTCTAACATTTTCCTTAAAACTTTAATAATATTTCTTGATTATTTCTTGTAACATTTTACATAAATTTTTGTTCAATTGGTAATCTTATTGCAAGCCAGTATTGGAAAAAAAAGGTTTTAGTTTTTTGTATAATAGTCCTGGTAGAGTAAATGCAAATCAGTCTTAATGTTAAAAAAAATTGAGTTTTTATTACTACATATCAGTAGAGAATTCATTAGTGACTTTTAATTTTTGTACTAAAGCAAAAAAAAAGACCAATTGTTAAATATAACCAAATGTAGATTACTATCAAAAAGGTTAGCATATTATGCTCAAGTTGACTAATTATTATAATGCAAAGACTTACCTTGATGTTCATTTAAATCTATAGGTATGTAATAAAGAACAAAAAAAGTTTTGTCATAGCATCACAAACAGTATAACAGCTTTATAATAATAATATATCAGATATAGTACTAAAAAAACCTTTTAAAAGGTTCTATTTATCTTCAGACTTTTCGTGACTTTCAAGGGCCAAAAGCAATTTGTTTTTCTTTTCTAAATTATTAATTAAATAAATTTGTAGTTTTTTAGTTTTTTTTCAAAAAAACTATTGATAATTTTATAAATATTTAACATATGGAAAAATTTATTCGTCACCTAAGATGATATCGATATTACTTACCCCTGATCACATTTCCATTTTTGGGAATCGTCTAAAGTGAGAGCAAATCACGTGATTTATAAAAATCCAAATTTATAAATTATTTTTGAAACTAATTATAATATAAACTTAAAAATTTTGGAGTAAGTGTATTTTAGCCTGCTTTGTAAGTTTACTTAAGGAAATAAAGTAGGTTAAAAATACTGGTTTTGACTTTACATATGAATGAATGAACTTTGCCAATCATATTCAAAAATGGATAAATTAATTTTGATGAAAATGAAAAAAGTCAAATAAATCAAAAGTGATATTCATAATTTCATTTTGCACTCTAAGTAAACTTGCAAAGCAGGCTAAAATATACTTATAATATGTATTTTGGGAAGTTATATAAGTAGGAGAAACTTTTATTTGGACAAGCAAATTTTTTCTAAAGTCATGTGATTTATTCCTGTTTTAGACATCCTCCATTTTTGGCATCATCTTTAAACAATATTTATTTGTTTATCATTTTGATAATAAACTTTTCAAATCTTTTCTTCTTTCTTTTCTTTTTCTTGTTTTAAAAATTTATTTTAGAAGTTTTTATTAATTAATAAAGCTAAGTATTTTTTCAATAGTGGTTTAGAACTTGTATAAAATTTTATCATAAAGTTATATTTTAATAATTTCAATAAACGTGCTTTTCATATTATATAGAGATTTCACAACACAATTTTGTTATTTTAAATAGTTAAACTAAATAAATAAAAAATACTTAAAATAATTGTTCAGCAGGTATGAAAATACTTGTATATTAATTTTTATAGAGCTAACTCAAGTGGTTGTGAAGTTATGAATTTTTTTGTAAAAATACTTAAACGTGTTTTGTTTTTTTACTTTCAAGTGTAATTTGAACACTTTGGCCAAAGAAAATAAGCAAAGAAAGCTTAAGTAATGTTGTTCAGCAGGTATAGAAATAATTGCATATTAATTTTTATGAGGTTAGCTCAAGTGGTTATGGAGTTATGAATTTTTTTGTAATAATATTAAAGATGTGTTTTTGGAAAAAATTTAAAATGTAATCATTAAATTCAATAAAAATTATCAATAAAAATAATTATCTATTTTTAGAAAAATTTTAGGGGTGAGGAATAAATTTCTCTGAAAAATGATTTTCTGGAAAGGTTTATATTAGATTTATTGATTATATATAT
>QKYT01000757.1:0-17040 GCA_003550305.1 Glomus cerebriforme
ACATGATCTACAAATCATGTGATTTTTATTTTCTAACAGTATCAAAAATTTTATTATTTTTATTATTATTTATAATACAAAAAAAATTATTAAAGCAATTAATAATTCAATATATTTATTTGTTATATTAAAAAAAAAGTTTTTATTTAAAAGAAATATTTGTTAAAAATTAAAAAATAACATTAAAAAAAAAATTTTTATTTTCATTAAAAATACAAAAATTTTTTTTTTTTAAAAATGGAATACTATTTTAAAGTTTAACTTTTATAACACTATTTTTCCTATTTTTACTTGTGTAATATATCCAAATTTTGATTTATTAGGTCAATAAATCACGTGATCAAATACAGCTTTAGAATCTTCTCCAGTATTACTACAAAATTTTTCCACCTCTATGTGACTTTTAAAATTTGTCCCTGTCCCTATTTTCCATTTTTACTATATATTCCAGGAATTTAGATTTTTTTCAGTATAAAAAATCCTATTTATCACACCTTATTTATCATATGCTTAATTTTTTTGAAAATATAATAATGCTAGCTAAAATCATATAAAGTGAAAATTTTTTGTGGCAATACTAGGGTAAATCAGCTTTAGACACTTTTCCTGTTTTGGCAATATTTTTTATTTTATCGAAATGGAGTCATGTGTAATAATATAATGCCTGTGTGTTATAAAAACCTATATTAATAAGCCCAAATATATGAACTCTTTCTTACTTTTTTCATTTTATTAGAAATATGCAATAAAATTTACAAAATTTTTATCACTTAATAATTTGTTAAAAATGGGAGTAACAGTATCAACCTATTCAGACAAATTTTTCAATGAATATATTCATTGTATAGAATGCAAAAATATAGGTAGCAAATTTCAAGCTGACATGAACTAACTTCTAAAAAAATATCACCTTTAGAAAGATATAAAGAATAAAACAGTTCTATCAATAATATTGGATGATTTGTCAAAGAAGTTTCTGAATATATATAGTAAATATACCACTGAGACATTAATCATATTATTTCTTATCAAATGAGTAATAAGTAAATTTTATAAAGATATTTTGGACACTAACATCAGAAGTTTAGATGAGGCCTTGAAGGAAATAATTAGGTATTAAATTACCATCAATGAACTCAAAGCCAAACTTGCTATGACAAGTGAGATGCAACCTCAGATAATTGGATTACAGCTAATGATACCATCTTTATTAAAAAAGGTACAAGATTTAAAATAGCCAATTTTGGCAACTTTCAGTAGATCAACATTAACAGAAAACACCAATAGCAAAATGCTAATCATAATACAGGAGAATCAATATAAATCATCATCACAAGAAATACCACTTTAGAATACTGATCATATGGAGATAGAAAAAAAAATTCCTATATCAATTACTTCACCACCTGAAAAATCTTCACAGAAACATTTAAACCTCTAACAAGAAAGCAGAATCATTTGCATTTCTTTCAAAATCTCCTAAAAAGATTAAGAAGGAGCGACAACTTCACATTATCACAGGATTCATAATACTGTCTAAATTATAACCAAACATGTGTGATATAATATTATATGACATTCCAGGTAAATGGAATGCCAAGAAGATAATAGAGAAAATTAACAAAAACTTAGGTTCTTTTGTGAAAGCTACCCTATCAAAATAAGGTAAATACACCTGGATAAGGGTTATAAGCCCACAATAGTACTAAAAACTTCAGTGCTTACTATATTTAAAGAAGGTCAATGGCAACTTTTATTAAACAATACTCTGGTCAGATAGTTTTCAGCAGATTGGTCTTTAGAACAACGCAAATAAAGAATGGTCTTCCAAGCTGTATTAACTGACTTTGGCAAAGACTTTAAAGAATACCTTATTTTTCAGGATATGGAATTTATAGTATACCATCATCTTATTACGATTAAACTGGTAAAAAATCCCAAAGGTAAACAGAAATTAATAGGATTCTTCTAAACCTCAGATGATCTTAACTTCACTTGCTAAACTGAATTTAAGATCTATAAACTTATCGTCAAATGGAAGATAGATAATATTAGGAAGAAAAAGTCTGACTCCCAAGTACCTATCGGCCAAAACCTCCTCTTTGAAGAAAAATAAAGACTCTAAGAAGTCATTCTTCTCATCTTTTAAAGCTGGCAGAAGAAATAATAGCCATACCATTAACAATCTAAGCTACCGAAATTTGGAATTTCAGCTTAACAGATTGGCCAAGCAAGTAGGGAACTTAACAACTTATTACCAAAACTATTGCACAGATGGTCAGTCTCAACTTCTTGCAATCACATATAGAGAAGGCAACAAGTTTCACAAAATCATGAAGAGAAGTCTTGTAGAAGTGGATAGGAAGTATTATAAAAGACACAACCTCATATAGATCTGACTTTAACTTGTTCCCCTTCCACTCCACCCGCTACTCCTTTTTATTCTCTTTATAGTTATCCAGACTGGGTGTGATAAACAGTCCATGTAGGTAAGACTCCAAAGGTTGCTGCCAAGTATAAAATTTTCATCCAAGAGGGTAGGTTTTATCTGGAAGAGTCAGAACGGTCATATGATAGTTATATGTAGGGTTTTATTTAGGTAACCGTAGCTATTTTTGTTTTACTTTTTTTTTGTATTCCCCTTTTTCCTTATCCCAATGCGTTTTGAACTATTGTCCCTCATTTTCTTTTTTTTATCTATGTGCTTAGTCATGTGGTTTCACGTGATTATCATTGTCCTTATAAACTACGTAATTATAAAAATAAAAAATAAAAAAAAAACGAGCCCAAACAACGTATAAATATTCACTATGTCATGTTGAAGCGAATATGAGTCTGAGAAATGGTCCACAAATACTCTTATCGTTCACCTGAAAGCACAGAAGCTCAAGCTCGAGGAGAAGCACTTCGATATTCTTCGCAATGAAGAAATTACAGGACAAGTCTTTCTTGACATGACTGAAGAAAAATTTCGTAGTTATGGTTTAAAAGGTGGCCCAGCCATGAGACTTGCAAAAGAGGTCCAGGCCCTAAAAGAAAAACCGAAACGCTCGTTCTCCTCGTACCGCAGTTTGAAAGAGGTGTTAGCAAAATACGGCATTGAAGATAGTCGAATAACGGCCATTCCACAATTTACACCAAGTAAGTTTTTGTACGTCGTTTTTTTATTGTATACAATCCATATAACCGGTTCCACTTTTGTATAGAGACCCATAACATCGAAGACGAAGACGAGGCCCTTCATCATTGCATTAATGATATACGCATTAGGATAAATAACATGGGGACGGTTGCCGACAGTAACGAAGCGGTTCGTTGTGAATATATTTCAACCATGTATCCGTATAGTCAAAAAACTCACCGGAAAAGAAATCACCCTAAATCCGCAATTAGAAGTTTTGGTGAAGAAAGCGGAGGTCGTGTTGATTTCGCTATTAAGTGCATTGAAGAATTAATTGCTATTACGGAGGGGAAACAACATCAAATCGGTATTGGCTTCGCTCAGGTATGTTAACATGGTCTAGCTGTATTTTATCTCTGGTTAAGCTCCTACTAACGAATTTACTTCCATCCCGTAGAACATTATGCAATGTGAAAGTGCCTACCAAACTAACAAGAGGAAATGAAAGGCGGATGATGCATTCGGGGAAGAATATGACTGTCTTTATGGAATTATCACCACAGCCACGGAGTGGTACTTTCTCCTTTATACCTCGGAGGGTATTTCATATACGAGTGAAATCGAATACGTTAGTCTCACCAAGGCAATTGCTAAGGAAGAAAATGAGGCTGAATTACGCAAAAACGTTAAGCGGGTGATGGAGGTTATTGTTGGATTATTGAAGGATAGGGTGGATGTCGAGAAAGAGCCTAAGAATAAAAAGGCTAGGGTCCAAGAATACCTAAAAAAAGAGTAATCGTGTATATTAGCATAGACGTCATGTAGTATCAGTGGCTACGTCCCGAACCTTTGTATTTATTTTTGCATATATTAATAAAAAATTTTTTTTTGGCAAATTCGCTACGGACCGTGAGGAAAAACACTTTATTTTGAATATTTATATGCAGTGTATTAGTTATATATAGATCATGTCATCAGTTCTTGAATTATTGAGACAGCGCATTAATGAGCTTGAGGCCGAGAATGCCGAAATACCGATCTTAGAAGAAAGATCTCAGAGTTTGGTGCTGAGAGAGCTGAACTTAAGCGCAGGATTGCCGAGGCTCTAAGAGCGACTGAGGAAGAGAGAACGAGGCGTGATGTTGAGAATACCAAACTCAAATCTAGAGTCGGGGAGCTTGAGGCTAGGCTTGCGATAATGGAACGAAGTTCTTTGATGGTGGGCGGACAAATGATAATTCTTCTAATAACAGTACATCTAACTTCAATTCGGTTGTAGACCAGCCAGCGTTCGCCATGGTGAACTCCGGAGCACCTAATAATAACTCAAACATCAAGTCAATGAAGAGGTTCCAAAAGGACCAGGAAAGGGAGACTGATACTTTCTTAGATGAGGTGTGTAAGAAAAAAGTTAGTGATGAGATTAGACAGAGGAATAGGGAAAAGAAATTATTGCGTGAATCATCTACCAAGGACTTATCTGCCTCTAGGAACCCTTCTGTAACTCAGGACAAAGAATCTCGACCACATAAGAAGAAAGAAGCAGAAAATATCGTGCAGGATGTATTTGATTTTACCATGGATGGATTCGAGAAAAATCACATGACAAAAATTTCGCTGACGGGCCGTGAGGAAAATAATTGCCAAGAAAAGATAGAATCCCAGAGGGACCTAGCAGAGCTATCAAGTTCAGACGTATTGCAAAATATAAATCGCTTATATGGGAATGCATGTACTGCAGAAAAGGAAAGGGTAAAGGCTAATCAGGCGGAAATTTTGTGCTGGATAAGTTTTATTATAGGGCTGGATAATAGTGTAGATGAAATTATGATCAAAGAAAAGATGGGTACGAAAAAAGCCAAAGGACCGATTTACGATTTTATTCTTGCACACAATCCTGACACCAAACGAAAAACTTTATATCAACGCATCAGTAGAGCCAGGAAGGTTTATGAGTTTCCGAAAAAATAGGAATTGATAAAATCAAGTATATTAAAACGTATACCGCGAATTCTATTGCAGAATTGTCCGATAGAACTATTATTTGATTATTTCTCCAAGAATCCCAACACTGAATTACCCGATGATCAAGAAGGCTCTATTATCAATTCCGAAGAGGATATTTCGGATGATCAGACTAATGCATCAGAGGTACAAGTGAATCTCTTGGCGAATCCCAAATCAAAGAGGGTGAAGTATGGCATGATGAAGAGGATTATTATAGAGATGATGATGACACGTATGATGAAGAATGTTATTACGAAGATAAAGGATATTATCGTGATGGAAGATATAGAAAAGTCTCCCCAATGATGAGTCCGATTATCTCTGCTTAGGAAACAAGGACGATACCGTAGGCGCTTCGCATAGTCTAGTCATGTGGAATCGATCACCTGAAATGCGCAGAAGATATTCGGTGAAATGAATAGGTCTGTGCGACGTAAATTTCGGCTTCTATCACTCTTCTATCTGACATTGGGCATATGATTGAGTATTTATCTTGTCGACAGAAATACAAATAATAATTTTTTTTGTATCCGTGCAAATGTCCTTTCCAAAAATTACTCAGGTCTCTCGTAGGACCGTTTTCCCAATTCAAGAACTCTGAGGTCTTGGGAGAATTTACGCCAGGAATATGATGGTTTACACCAGGAAAATGAACTTTTGAAAAACAAATTAAAAGCAGTACAAAAAGAGGCCGAATTACAACGTAAGAACTGGTGCAGCTCATAATTACGAAAATCTTTCTAATCGATATTACTTCTAGAACCACCGTGGGAACCTTCACCGAAAAAACAAAAGATCATGACGCGTATGCGCATTGTCCTTATTTTACTTCCCTCTATCCTTACCAAGAAATTTTGATATCAGAGACTAATTTTTTTTCGATACTATCATAGAGGGAACCGCTACTCTCTTTGCAGGAAAAATTCCTATTGGCTGGGACAATTTCGGCGAAATCATGAATGGAGGATGCACCTTTCTTGACAAAACACTTCTTATTAGTGAATTCATTGAGTGCAATTCGAAAGTCTCGCTCGTCGTTCGGCCAAGACGATTTGGAAAAACAATAAATCTCACGATGCTAAAAGAATTTTTTTCGATTCCCATCCACCTAGACAATGAGGATTACCGCCGTGAACTGTTCAAAGACACAAAAATTATGAAGGAGAGACCGGATCTTTTTGATAAACATTTTTGCAAGCATCCGGTCATCTTTCTCTCTCTCAAGGTATGGTGTTATTTACTTCTGTGTATCTGCCTATGAACCGTTCTGCTGATCTGCTTATTTCTTATGTTCCTTTGCCAGGGTTTTGATAACTGTAAAACCTGGTCGGAGATGAAGGTCAAACTACTTGGGATGTTGACAACACTGTACAAAAATCATAGTTATATTTATGATAAACTTGACCCATATGAGAAAAAACGTTTCAATCAAATTCGTTCCGAAGATGAGAATTGTAAACGCATAGATGATGCTCTTGTTGACCTCTCCAAACACTTGAAAGACTATCACAGAAGCAATTGTATCGTCCTAATTGATGAGTACGATCACCCCCTGGACATTGCTTACCGGTATCAATATTACGAGGAAGCTCGCGGTTTTTTTGCTTCTCTATTTGGAGCGTTACTCAAGGTAAGCATTTATTTTAGACTGTCTTCGTAAGATCATGCAAGTGATGACCTAACAAATGATTGGATTGACCAATGCAGAGCAATGACAAAAATTTGGAGAAAGCCCTCCTCGTTGGTGTGTCCCGTGTTGCTAAGCCAGCAGGGCTTAATAATTTGAAAGTGTTCCCAATGCACAATAAAAAATTTGTGGATTGTTTCGGATTCACTGAGGATGAAATCTCTATCCTCCTTCAGCATAATGATATGAAATGTCAGTTGGATGATGTCAGGCAATGGTACAATGGATACTGGGTCGGAAATTATCTTCATCTGTACAACCCATGGTCGATAAACTCTTTTATTGATGATGGAACCTTGAAGGCACATTGGATTGACACAGGTAAGCCTTGCATTGATTAGTTTCTGTAGAATTATTTTATAACATGGTTTTCTGCAACATAACAGGAGGTACTAAAGCGATCAAGGATTTGCTTTGGAACTCAACTGAAGATTTTAAAAATAATACATTAACATTACTCAAGGGTCATGCGATCAAAATAGGGATTATGGAAGATATTGACTATAATATGCTAACTCAAAAAGTAGACCAAATACTTTGGACCTTACTCTACTATGCAGGTTACCTCACCAAAAATGAAAATGATGAACTGTGCATCCCAAACATGGAAGTTTTTATGGAATGGCAGGGATGGCTGACAAATTCGAACTGGATTCAATAAATGCAGATGATTTACAAGATGAAGAAAAAATTATTCTCTTGAGAAGCATTGGTTAATATAGAAAACTTGATTAATTTACATAATTTCCTACCGGAAAATTTTGAAGTGACTAATGAAGATCTAAGAATTTTAAAAGGTATTAGATTGAAATATAAATCAGAATCTTCGATTCAATTAAATTTATTAACTTTAATTAGGAATTTTTTTTTTTGAAAATAACAGAAATATTTTATGAATAAACCGTAGGAATAATGAATAATGTAATACACATAATACAACAATAAAATTTTTTTAATAATTTCTCTGTATAGTGAATTTTTATATTATTTATTATTTAAATCGATATATCAAGAAAAACTCATTTTTTTGAATTCTCATTATAACAAACCAAAATCATCAAACCGGAGGGTTTATTATATCAAGTTCTGACTGCTGTAGTCTATTTAAAAAAATACTTAAAGAGTACTCAGAAATCTTTTCTATGAATAGATACATTTAAATGCATCTAACAGTAGTATTGGATTGTTCTAATCTTCTAGAATAATTACAAATTATATATACTGCACTGCATATGATTCCTTAGTATATATTCATCCCAAAAAGACTATATCTTACTATACAAATAATCACTTTAAAAGATACATTATTAGAGATACTATTTCAAATGAACATGTGAAAAGAGAAGAAATTCTCCAATTTATTACTTTAAGAAAATTTCACATAAGAAAAAGCTGAAATAGGCAAATTTTTTTTAGGATATAATATCTCAGAAATTTCAGTTACATGATTTTGGCAGAGCCTCTGGCTGAAATTCAGGAATTGGAGACTCATCTTCCTGCTTGGAAAAATTATCTATGATCTCTTGAATTTTATCATTAATCAACTCTAAAATAAAGTTCACAATATATGTTGTAATATACTTAATAAAGTCTATACCTACCTTTTAAATAATTTATATATCTTTACAGCTTTCTAAGTTTTTTCTTGCAAGTATACTTTCCAGCAAAATTAAAAAGCCATTATCAAAATATTTCATCATGGGCAAAATCAATTATGACAGTCATAATTTTTACTAATAAAACATATGAATTACATCAAATTACATTTTTGTGTTATGTCAGTCATAATTCAAAAAAATCTATTTCACAGGAAAGTATACTTGCAAGTATTTATGCAAGATTTCTGAAAGTTACAATCTTATTTCTTCAGATTTCTTTTTACAGAAAATGGAAAGATATTTCAATATTTTATTATAGATTATTTTCTTTACTTTTTTTTGCCTATTTTACCATCTTATATAGTTACACTAATCTGAATTAAAAATTCTTTTCATAATAATATCAGTGTAAAATCTCTTTCTGATTAGCATAAATTGCATCATATTCAACATCAATTGCTTTATTGAATAATTGAGCTAGAGAAAACATGTAATTGTGAAAGAATTTTGGTAAGAATTCTAGCTAAAATCATTTCCTTAGAAATAGGAGTGGTTTTGTCTCCTAATTGGATATTATCCTTAATGCTATCAGCTATCAATTATATGATATTTTTTGCACCTTTCTTTCTATAGTTATTTTGGCAGAAATCCTCCAGCTAAAATTTTAATTATAGGATTTTATTGAAAGTACCAGAAGTATAAATATCTATAGTTAACTTAGTATCAGATTCTTGATCTTGATTAAAGGATGCTTTGCTAAGTTTCTTCTTCTTATTGTGTTATCTTATTCATTACCAATGCACCTCATCCAAGAATTTATCCATCTCTTATTTCTTTGATGATTTAGAGTTGACAGGTACCATTATCACCTTTAGTATTGCATCATTTGCTGGTTCCTTTTACAAATAGATGTATGTTGCTTAAGCTTGACTGCTACAGATTCTGATATAATGATAGCTGATACTGATTACTTTGCAATCACCTCTGGTATCATTTCTTCAAAATGAGAATCATTTTATAATGCACATTTGAAGGTCAATACATATTTAATTGCTACAAATGCATTATAATATAGGATCAGATCACTTTATTTTATAGAGAAAAATAAAGAAAAACATGTAAAGAAAATATTTATGCTACTTTGGACTTATAGAACTTTTACATTTAGGCTTTTTCATAAGGAAAAGATATTTGTGTTTAATAATTTATTTATTTATTATTTTTATTAGAGGCAAAAAGATCTCTCTCACTAAAGGAAATACATCATGTATTTATATAAAATAATGTTCTACAAACTTATGATCTAATCATATAGGCTAATTTCGCTTATCTTCAATTATGTCACTTGGATTAAAATGTGATATAATACTAAGCCACCTTAATTTTTTTGCGCACGACTATATGTATTATTATTATTTTTGATCTTTTACATAATAATAAATAATAGTTATTTTATTATTTTATTACATTATCTTGTAATTTAAGTAAAAAGTCTTACTTTTGAAGGTGTATATTGAATATCTATTAAGAACTATNAGGATAATTANAGTAAAAACTCCTAGCAAAATAATTATTCTATTTATAATTATAAAATATAAGTTATTTAATGTTTAAACAATTTTATTTACCAAAAAAAATCCACTATTTCATTGGTATGTAATTTCATACTTTTCTAAGGTTTTTTTAACCTTGCAATGAGTTTTTAAAAACTTATTTACAACTCATTTGAAACTTGTGATTTCAGTAGTGAAAACCAAGTTTTCTAAGCAATAATTAGCCTAAATAAAAGTTATCACACATTATCACGTGTTTTGATAGTGCAATATAATACTAGTGTAGTACACAATTTATAAATATCACAAAAATTTATTTAGTGGAACGAGTCTTTCTTAATACTTCCTAATCTTTCTAATTCTTTCTTTTTTAATCTATTCTTTTCTAATTTTTTCTAATCTATCATAATACTTTTCTAATCTTTTCTACTATTTAATCTTTGAAGATTTTTACTTCTCCATTTCTCCTAAGTACTATATTAATTACATCATTTTAATTATATCATTTTAATTATGTCATTACTGCGTATTATGTGACTTGATATTAATTATTCATGTTAAAATAAACAATATAAATTAATAAATTAATAAAATTTATAAATAAATTTTAAAAGGAAAAATTTATTTCTCACCCTGAGGTGAGATCAATATTACTCATCTTCTAATCACATTTTCATTTTTGGCATCACCTTTAAATAATATTTATTTGTTTATTATTCTGATAATAAACTTTTTAAATCTTTTTCTCCTTTCTTTCTTTTTTTTCTTTTTGTTTTAAAAATTTATTTTNGAAGTTTTCATTAATTAATAAAGCTAAATATTTTTTCAGTAGTGGTTTAGAACTTGTTTAAAATTTTATCATAAAGTTATATTTTAATAATTTCAACAAATATGTTTTTCATATTGTATAGAGATTTCACAATACAATTTTATTATTTTAGTTAAACTAAATGGATAAAAAATACTTAAAATAATTGTTCAGAAGGTATGGAAATATTTGTTTATTAATTTTTAAGACTAGCTCAAGTGGTTGTAGTCTTGTAGAGTTATGAATTTTTTTGTAAAAATACTTAAATGCATTTTATTTTTTTAATTTCAATGTAATTTAAACACTTTGGCCAAAAAAAATAAGCAAAGAAAGCTTAAGTAAAGTTGTTTAACAAGTATGGAAATAATTGCATATTAATTTTCATGAAACTAGCTCAAGTAGTTGTGAAGTTATGAATTTTTTTGTAATAATATTAAACACATTTGATTTTTACCTTCCAGGCATAATTTGAAGACTTTGGTTAAAGAAAATGAATAAGAAAGCTTAAGTAAAATTATTTAGCAGGTATGAAAATAATTACATATTGATTTTTATAAGACTAGCTCAAATGATTGTAGAGTTATAAATTTTTTTGTAAAAATACTTAAATGTATTTTGTTTTTTTACTTTCAAGCGTAATTTGAACAATTTTAAGGTTGCCTGCCTAAACCTCTTTAAAATTCTACGATTAGTTTCATCAAAATTTTACTATAGATTTATTATAGTTTCAGCAGATTTTTGGCAGTTTCGGCAATTATAATAAGTTTCAGCAGTTTCACTTTTTTCCAGAGTTTTGCCAGTTTTTTAATATAACTTTAATATAGTTTTGGCAGAATTTCACTTTTTAGCAAAACGCCATCTTGCTTAAACCCCTAGGTTTCGGCAAGCAATCTTAAACACTTTGGCCAAAGAAAACAAGTAAAGGAAGCTTAAGTAAAGTTGTTTAGCAGGTATGAAAATAATTGCATATTAATTTTCATGAGATTAGTTTAAGTGGTTATGAAGTTATAAATTTTTTGTAATAATATTAAAGATGTATTTTTGGTAATAAAATGCAATTATTAAATTCAAATAAATTTGTTTGTATTTTTAATTAAAAATATAAAATAAATCAAATAAAATTCATTAAAAACTTCTATAAAAAAAAAAAAACTTTAAAAATTATCAATAAAAATAATTAACTATTTTTAGAAAAAATTATAGGGGTAAAGAATAAATTTATCTATTTTAAAATATATTTAGTTAAATTTACAATTATTTCTATTATTTTTTGTTCATCTTGTTCTTCTTCTTCATTTTGAATTACTATTTTTTTTTCTAACTTATCTAACAATCCTGAAAATTTTTTTTGATTATCTTCAAAACATTCACTTTGTTTTGGTTTTATAAAAAAATCAATTAATTCCATATGAAAAAAGAATATCCAGAAATTGCCACCAAAATTGTCTGGGTGCATCCAGAAAATGTCTCACACGTCCAGAAAATGTCCGAAAAATCACAATATTCTGGACATTGAAACATTAACTCGCCTAGACATTTTCAGGATGTTTTCTAAAATATTGCAATATCTCAACATCTGAAATATTGCGATTTTCTGGACATTTTCTGGACATGTGAAACATTTTCTGAACACACCCGAACAATTTTGATGGCAATTTCTGGATATTCTTTTTACAATTAAAATTTCAGCTAGTTTTATACCTTATAATATAAATAGTTTAGCAAATCAAAATAAAGGATCAGTTGTATAACTAAAACAAGAATTTTTTTAAAAAATTTCAAAAAACTGCTTATAACTTAAAATTTTATCTATGAAACTGTTTTTGTTATATTAAGTAAAAATTTTTCAAATTAAATTTTACATATAAAAATCTTATTTATAAAATATTTAAAATAATTTATTATTAAAAAAAAAACAAAAAAAAGTTATTACAAATAAGATATATAACAGGATGTTACAAATACATTTTTTCTTACAATTTATAATCAAAATCCATTTTTTCCATAAACTCTTCAATTAATAATATTTTAAATGATAATTTAGAAAATAGAAATAGCTTACCTTGAACTTTAATTCTATTATATTTCAAATAAAATATATTTTAGTAATAAAAAATATTTTTTTGTGAAGATTACTGAACAATAAATTTTTTTAGTTTTAAATTTTTTTTTGCAAAAAAAAACTTTTAATATATCACATAATTACATATAGTATATTACATAAGTTTTTGGTTAAAAAATAATATAAAAAGAAATGCATAAACTAATATTGTAAGCAGAATCTATGAATTTCACCAAAGATTGATTCCAAAATTTAGTAAAATTAGTTTTATCAAACTCTTTAAATTCTGAAACTATTAAAATTTCTGAAATATTCTAATACTAATAAAACTGATTGAAATTAACAAAACATATTGAAATATTTTATTTAGTATTTTAGGTTTAATTATTAACATTAAATTTAAATTTAAATAAGTTTAATTAAATTGTATAATATTAATACAAAATAAAAATAAAATTTAAAATATGCAGTAGTTGTAATTATTATATATTTATATTTTATTATACTAAATTACTCTTTACAATTTATAAATAAGCTTTTACTGCTAAATTAAAATTCTAATTTTCTTTTATATTAGCATTTAATTCTGTATTTTTATCATTATTATTATTAATTTCTTTCTCTTTTAAATACATTAATTTCTTTCTCTTCTAAATCTGTATTTAAATCTTCAATAAATTTATCAAAATCTTTTAAGATCTTTTGTGCATTAAGATTTAAAATTTGATTCAAATGAATTATTTTTGTCATCATTATTACCATCTTTTGATATATATACTGTATATTAGGAAATTTTTTAATATAAAAATTTGTGTAAATTTATGATTCTATATAAGTTTATGAAATTTTATAGTATAATATTTTAAAAATTTTTAAAATAATTTATAAGTTTATAGTTTCATAAAATTTATATAATATTATATCAAAATCTTCTGTAAATTTACAGATTTGTGAGATTTATGTAATATTATGGTCAAAATACTCTGTAAGTTTATGAGTTCATAAGATTTACATAATATTATGGTTAAAATTCTTTGTAAATTTACAGTTTATAAAATTTGTGTAAGTTTACAATCTATAAGATTTATGTAATATTACAGTTGAAATCTTTTGTAAGTAAGAATGTATCTGCAAATAGGCAATTGAAAAATAATTGTAATTTGTAATATTGTAAACAATTGCAAAAATTAAGGTTCAATTCCACAATTTTGGCTGAAATTATATATTATAAACTTTATTAAAGTATAACTTCACTAATATCGATGCTGAAATAATAATTTTACTACTATTTAAATCCACTTATTAAGATAAATTGAATGGTATAAATTTTATTGAAATCCAATTACTAAATGATATTCTGTCACTAATAATTGTTAAATATTTATCTAGTTTTATTTCTGTTAATATTAATAATAGAAAAATAAATTTTATACCATTCAAATCCTCTCATTGAGACAAATCAATTGATATAATATTAATTATTAAATTATGATTTATTTTTAAAAATTATTAAATATTTATGTAGTTATATCTTCATCAATATTGATGTTAGAAAGACAATATTTATACTATTCAATTTATCTTAATAAAAGGATTCAAATAATATAAATTTTAACAAAATCTAATTACTAGATTTCAAATAATTCATAATTTTGTATTTTATATAAATCACGTGATTGGAATTGCAAAATTACAGATTACTATGCGCAATTCAATTCAAAGTTCTGCAATATTATGAATTTGAAAAAATAATTGCAGTATTATCTTTACTAAAAATTTTGCTAAAATTAAAGATTAATTTGAAATCAGACTGACCATTTATGGAAAAAATCTGAGAATTAATTTCAATCCCTAAATCCAAATCTGATCAGATCAGATCCAGATTTTTTTGTAATATAATCTAATCTAATCTGATCAGATTCAAATCAGATTTATTTGATTTATATCAGATTTATGAATCTTAAATTTGCAAACTAATTTGAATCTATTTTAGATCAAATCGGCGAATTCAGATCAGACCAGATTTTTTTTGGAATATTAATTATATGAAATCATATGATATGATATAATTTTAGCTTATTTCAATTTTAATTTTGACTTTTAATTAATTTTAGTTTTATATATACTATTTTAAACTAATATAACTAATTAAATATTCATTTGTATAAAAAATCAACCAGTTATTTGAAAGTTTTAGTATTGTTTAATATTTTTATTAGATAATATTTTGGATTTATTTTTAGTATTTTAAGTTTTATAAATTTTAATTATAGCTATTTTATTTTTAATTGTAAATATTTTGTACTGTAGTTCAGTCAAAATTAAGAAAATCCTTAATTTATATTTTAGCTTTTAGAATAGAATATTATCCTGTTCTTCTCTTTTCTTAAATATATTATATAGCATAATAGTTACAAATTTTATTTTAAAATATTTTTTATCTTATAATAAAAAATAAAGATAAAGAATAAAAAACTTTCAAAATATTTTAATTTCATATATAATAAAAAGAAGAAATTTTTAATATTTTTAATATTTATTTAATATTTACATTTTAAATTAGAATAAAATGATTTAGTAAATATTAGGCTGATATAGGAGAATATATATATTCTAATCATATATTTTATAAATTATTACATAAATTAGATCATTTTGTTAATAAATTAACCTTTTTTTTACTTTTTAATTATTAATATCTTTTTACATTGAATTTCGCATTTATTAATATTTTTTTTTAAATATAAGTTACTATAAAGGAATTTTGTTTAGCATTTTTGCTTTTTTTTTATTAACAATACTTATTTAGATAAATGATATTCAGAATTATTTTCATATCAAAAATGATATAAATAAAACCAATAATAGTAATAACAAACCTAATGATAGTTTCTTAAAAGACATATACACTAGATAAATATTTACAATATTTCAAGTTCTTGAAATATATTTAAAATGATATTAAGAATAGTAAGATATAAAAAAAAGATAGTAATTAGACCAGAAAATTATATAAATGCCATTATGGAGGTAAATATAAATCTAAGAAAAAGTAGATCCTATACAAAACTGAAACCAAGAATCAGTTCATATTAAATGTAAATTCCTTATAAATGTAACATATCATAAATGTCCAATTTAGTGTTTATTACTAAATTTGTTAATAAAATTAGTTTCTTTTTGCTAGTATTCTGAAAATAGTTTTATAATAGCAAATGAAATTTTTGAAAAATCAATTCAACTTATTTAAAATAAAGAAAATAAAAAACAGAAAACTGAAACTTTTTTTATAATAATACTATTTGTAATCAAAATGTTTATAGTGATTTTGTTAGATATTTGAACTCAAAAAAAAAATAGTATAATTGTGATCTTGAACTTTGTAAAAAAGCTTTAAATATAGCAATTGAAAATAAGTCTTATCAGATTTTTGAAGAGCTTTTAAAATAGTTTATTGAAATACAAATGAATATTTAAAATGATATATTTAGTAATGAAGCTAAAACCTTTAGTATTGAAAACCTACTTCAACATAAAGAAAAAGAAAGATCTTCTAATAAAAGATATCTATCAGCTCTTAAAAATAATTCAAGTAATGATATTTAAAAAGAAATTTCAGATATATATAAAGAAAAAAATAAATAAAAGACAATATTCTATTTGCAAATTATGGTATTATGATTTATAAAATTATTCTGAAAAGTGCAAAATAGTAAATATTAAGTGTAATAAAAAAATGGTTAAGAAAAAATAAGTGAAAATAGCTCAAATTACTACTGTAATTCAAGCCTGGCTCCCTTTAGCCACCAAAAATATAAAAGAACAAATATTCTATTATATTGCAAATATTATCAAAGCATTGATTTTAAAACTTTAAATATTACAATTTTTTATTATATGATACAAAATTTGTATTTAATAAATTTTATTAAAATTGCATTTTATATTAAATTTACATAATTAGAAAATCATATAAAGGGTAAAATATATATATCCTCACATATTAAAAAAATTTTTTTAATGATTTATATATTTCTTATTAAATATATATTAATAGAAAAAGCTTTTACTATACATAAAATTATATATTATATATATTATGTAATGTAATATTAATAATAACTGCAGTTGCATTATTACTGCAATTTAATTAAGCTTTTTTAAAGCTTTTTAACTTTTTTTTCCAATAAACCTTTTTTTTTTT
>QKYT01000757.1:17325-34727 GCA_003550305.1 Glomus cerebriforme
ATAAAGGTTTTTTTTATGTCACCTTTTTTTGATAAAGAAAAAAATTATTTTCTTTTTTTTTGTAAAAAAATTGGCAATTATCATTTTTGATACCTTTTAGAATGAAAGTTAGTTTTTGATTATATTTTTAATTTTTTTTAAAAAAAAATTTTTTTTAATTTTCATTACCAATTATTATTATTTTTTCTTTTTTTTTTTTAGGATTCAATTTTTTTTTCTAGGTTTAGCAATTCTTGAGTTCTTATAGAAATATTAGTATTCATTTATTCATTTATTTTTTATTACTGTTATTTTCTTTATTAATTTTACCTTTTTTTTCAAGTCTTTAGCTCTTTTTTTTTTAAATTCCAATGATTTCTCTATATGTTTATTTACTTTCTTTCTTTAGATTTCAGATAACTTGTTCTTGAAAATTTGTAAGTTTTGGCATTTTTTTAAGTTTTTTATTTTAACAAAATATTAACTAACAATTTTTTTTTTCTTTTTTAGATGATACTTCCGGTTTTTTAGACATATAGGAAATTTGGTAAAGAAGAGTTTTCTTCTTTGAATCTATTCTTTTAATGAAATGATTATTAATATTTCATTTTTTTTAGTAAAAATCTGACTCTTTTTGATACTAGAATGCAAGTGAGTTTTAAAATAATTTCAAAATTACTTTTAAAAAATATTTTAATACCATTTTTTATCCTTTTTATTTGTAAGACACTGGCTCTAATTTTATTACCATAACTCTTAAGTCTAAACATATGTTTTCAAACCATCTTTAAAAAACTTTAATTTATTTACTTATTTTTTTTAGAGAATTAACACCAACAAGAAATACAGTAATTTCAAAAATTTTTGAAATTTCTTTAGAATATTTTTACATTAGTATATTAATAGAATAATTTTATTTACAAATTAGAATAATTAAGTACGATTAGATTTAGAATAAAATACTTTAATATTTCTTAAATAAAGTTTATAGAATTAATATACATTTAATATAAGTTTTACTATATTTATACATACAATTTGCTTAAACTTATCGTGACGATGTTAAACTATATCGTGACCAATAAATTTACAACTTAGTTAAAAATTTCTGCAAAGTTGTGCAGCCTAAAGCATTCCTAGTTAATATGTGTAATTATTGTATATTAAAAGAAATATAAACTATCTTTACCAGAATTATGATGATTTTTGGCCCACGCTTTGCCAGAATTACGTGCAAAAAGGAATGGATTTACGAGTTATTTATTTTTTGGCCTTATCACAGGACATGTGAATGATTAACGCATTTCTGATAATCTCATGTGGTTTTTTTTTGGCTTTTGTTTCCATTTCTAAATCCTTATGACTTATGACTCATCAAGTACAAAAAAATGGCTTTTGTTTACAAATAAGGAAATTTTTAAACAATAAATATTCATGTTTTACCCTTTTCTTTTTTTTTAAAAAAAAAAAAATAAAATAAAAAAAAAAAAAATAAATTATTCACAATACTATAAAATGCAAAAATCCGGATACACCGTAACTTCAACCACTGTAACGTCAACCGTAATTCCAATTCCTCAGCATCTTGAAATTGGAAAAATAATTGGTCGGGAAGGACGTAATCTAAAACCCATTTGTGAAAAAACTGGTACATTTATTTCCGTTAATACGAATACAAAACCAGCACAAATTGAAATAAAATATAATATAAGATTGCCTCCACCTTCTAATAATCAAATTAATGAAGCAAAAAATCTATTAAATAATTTGGTTGAGAAAATTGACAAAGAAAGGAAAAAACATCTTAAGGAGAAAAGGGAAAATAACGTTAGATTTTTAGATGATTTTAATCGAAATAATGGTAGCAATAATCACACGGTATCAAGATATCACAAAGAAATTAGTGTGAAGAAAGAAAGAAAACAATCTAAACGAGAAACTATGTCTAACATTAAAGATTTTATGAAGAGATGACGGGATAGTAAGAAAATCAATCGACGCACAAGAAGCAAGATATTTTATAAAGAAATGTAAATTGGTTTATACTGTATATTATTATTATGTTTTATTTTTTTGGGAGGACTATTATCATGTATTTAATAAAATAAATTCTTAAATTATTTAATATTGTATCAATGCTCTTTTTATGTTACATTCATTACGACCACGACCAACAGCTAGTACAATAAATTTTAAACAACTGGCAATGCAAATCCTTAATCTACAACCATCTTTCATGAATCTGACCCATCTAATGTGATTCATTAATAAAAAGTAAATTTCATTAATAAAAAAAAAAGAACCAAATATTCAACCAGCCCTTATAAATCTTACAAGAAGGTTCCAAATTTACTATTCAAAGAGAATTATTCAACTAAATAAAATAACCAAATGTGATAATCATATAATTATGTTAATTACGAACAGAAATAATCCGCTGTTTTTAAGCTTTAGTCTTTTGATACTTTTAGAAGGAGAACGAGTTCACTGCCGGTATTTTAAATAAAGAAATATAGAAATAAAATAAAAATAGATCAATAAAAAGGAGATTATATGTGTTTAATGAATATAGATTTACGCATAATGAACGTAACTAATAGAATAATAAATGCAATTAATATACTTCATTATAATAATTTTAATATGCTGTATAAGAATTAAGAAGTTATTCTTATTTCTCTATGCTTATTAATTTTCTTTTACTGTAATTATTTGACGCCAACAAATATTGTTGGTCACATGATTAAAACACGTTCTACTATCTTTTTTAAATCCCGTTTTTTTTAGGAATTCAATCATAAATGAATTAAATGAAAAATTATATTAATAACGTCAAACCTGGAAAGTTTATTTTAATTGATTAAGAAGGTAGTTGTTTATGAAAAATCATAATTCAATATTGTATTTTATTAAAAAAATTTTAACAATTTGTCCAAAAGAAAATAATGAATTTTTCAATGACAGGATATATAAATAACCACAAATCTTAGGATAGTTTATCCTATTTATTAAACCAGCCAATCATCTTACAATTTATCTTATTCTTTAATTGCTACCGAATCTCCTATATTACAGTACATTTCGGAAAATTATAATATATTGATAAATTGATAAAATTCACTTAAATACATATCATAATATCAAATAATATCAATAATGGATTATTTAATTTTCCAAAATCATACATACAAAATATTTATACGTAGATTTTAGCTCCTATATTTACAAGAAAAATTTAAAATTAATATTACTTCAAAAAATATATATATATATATATATATTTTTAACAAAGATAATAATCTTTACATACCATATTTGACTCATATAATTTGCTTCGCTATGGTACTCTGATTCATCTAATGGTCTGATTGTTTCCCACTTCATATGTTCAAATTCTTCATTTTCAATCCAATCATGGAATTTTTTATATAACGTATAAGCATTAGGCCTATTTTTAGGGTTAAAATTCAAACAATGATGCATTAAGTTTTCAAATCGCGAAGGAATTTCATCATCTTGATAAAGTGTTGGTTTAAGTCCTTTGGAAATTTGTTTCATTAATCGATTATCATGAGCTTTATCATAGAAAGGAGGCCTATTAGTTGAAATATGATACATAATAACTCCAAAGCTATAAATATCCGCTTTCTTTGTATATGGAAGACCTTTAAAGATTTCCGGCGCAGTAAAAGCTATTACACCATTAATATCACAGTTTTTTCTCCAAACTTCTTCATCTCTACAAAATCCGAGGTCACCAATCCATGCAATATTTAAATCATCGGAATCGTCAATCATTATATTTCCACTATGCAAATCCCCGTGAATTAAATCATTATTATGAAGTATATAAAGACCATAAGCAATATCTCGAAGGATTTTTAATTTTATATCCCAATAAATTCTTCTCCATCCAATAATTAGATAATTAGACAAAGAATTTTGTGGACAATATTTCATAACTATACCATATTCTTCGTCGTCATAATCATAGGTAGCGCCATAATAATGAATGATATTCTTATTTGATAAATTGTTATTATCATTTGAACACTTCTTTATCATCCTGTAAATATTTGTAAACTTTTTTTTTTAAAAAAAAATAAATATAAATATAACGTTCTTTTTTTTTTTGACTTTTGAAAAAAAAAAATTGTTTACCTCTTTTAAAAAATCTTTATCATTATCAAAAAACTTTATTGCGACAGTATATGAATAATAACCTTTATACCATTTGCCGTCATAAACCCTTCCAAATGCTCCTTTATCCAATAAACTCCAGATTTTTAGTCGAGAGAATTCTATCCATTCAAGATAATCTGTATCATTTTTCGCATAATTTTGCGATGCAATAATCATATCATCAACATTTTTATATCCACTATTAACATCATCCATTTTTCCTCAAAGTACCAAAATTTTAAAAAATTTTCATTTCAATTTTCAAAACATGTCTTGATTTATATAATTTCTCATTAATTGTTTCATAATTGGTAACATGAAAGGCAATGTTTTTGCCTTAAATCAAATGATTATTATGTATTTTGACATCACATGTCGTGGTGGTTTATTTAAAAGGGTGGTTACTATGACAATAATAGAAATGATGATCTAACGATAAGAGTACTTTTTGCATTTCAATATCTATATTTAACCAATACCTGCTTAATTCCTTTTCTTTTTGATAAACCAACCAATCAGGAACAAATAACCTATACAAAACATGAAATTTACGTCATAATAGATAAACATTCAATTAATAATAAATTTTTACCAGTTACGGTAACAAAATTTTTTCAATAAAACCTTAATTCAAAATTTGATCCTTCCCAGATTTTTTTTTTTTTATGCACTTGGATGAATTTTTATAATTATTTCTATTATAAATAACATTTATAGGTAATTTCTGCATTATTAATAAAAATTGCATAATTTGGGTTATCAAAAGCATTAAGAATTGCAATCCGCATTGACTTCAAATCATATGTTTTAACATTTCACCATTATTTCGCATGTGAAAATCAGAATTTTATGATCGATGATCAATCGAAAAATTTTATTATGTTTCAAGCGAGTTTCAATTTATCATACGATTTAATACAATGTAACTAATGCAATAGTAACAAATAATTGGATAGAGAAATATTGGTCTTTTCGCGTAAATCAATCGATTAAAATAAAGAAATGCTATCAGCTATTATGATTAGAATTTCTGTCGCATAAGAAAGTGTGTGATAAAAATAATTAATGTGATAAAAAAAAAGGAAAAAAAATAAATAAATTTCTTCATTATCATTATTATTTTTATTTAATTTAAATGATTTTGCGCAGCACTATTAAAAAAAATAATTAAAAAAATTTTTTTTTCTACATAATACGTACAGTATAAAAAAATTTTATTTAAATGAATTATATCACAAATTCTAAAAATCGTTCACCATAGATTTAATTCGTGTGATGGAATGATGAAAATACCATGACGTTTCTTTAATATTTTTATTTCTTTAATCTCTTGAGAAGTCATATCATCCATTCCAACAATTCCTAATACTTTAACTGTTTTCTTATTTTTTATGAATCTAGTAATAACTTTTATATGTTCATAATTCAAATCTAAATAATCAATTATGATTGTTTCTAAAGGAGCATTACAAGTTCTAAATAATTCTTTGAATTGTTCAAAAGTGAATCCACATTTTAATTTTAAAGATTTTAAAGAAGGTGGTAAATCTTTTCCAATTAATTTCATATCTTCATAATCTAAATTTTTTGAATTAATAAAGATTTCTAAAGTTTCTAAACGTAAACCAGAAAATAATTGATGAAATAAATGATTATTATCATGAGGAAAATAATTAACTAATTTCAATTCTTTAACATTTGAACAACAGTTTAATATTGTTTCAACGATTATTGGATTAATCAAATCAATTTCTAATTCTTTCAAAGAAGTCCCTCCCACTTGTAAAATTAATCCCGCTACATCACTACAAATTGGTAAAACTCCTAATCTCAATTTCTTCAAAGAGAATTTAGATTTTAATAATACTGAAGTATTTTCAATTTCTAAACCCTTACAATACCATATACTTAAATCTTTTAAATTTTTACATAAAGTTAAAGCATTAAAACAAGTTTCTGTGATATAAACATTTTCTAATCTTAATATATTTAAAGATTCATGACGTGATTGTAATGAAACAAGAATTGTTTCACTTCCGATTCTAACTCCAGATAAATTAAATTCATTTAAATGTCGTTGTGTTTTAATTATACGTGAAATAGCCTTATGATTTTGTTCAAATATAGGAAATTTTACATCAAGACAACGTATATTTGAACATAAATCTGGTAATTTTTCTAATAATTGTATGGTATTCGCTGTCATTGGTTTACAATAATCGATTTGAAATCTGGTCAGCTGACTTAATCCCGGTTTTGTGATAAATGTAGAAATTCGTGGAATATCTAAATGACTAAAATATTTATCCATCATAAAAGATTTTAAAGAAATTGATCTTCTCATAAATAATTTACAAAGTGTTGTTGTTATTAAAAGAATTTGATCTTGCTTATGACGATTTATAAATGTTTTGTTATACCAAAGATGAATGGTAGAATGAACTGCAATCTCTAATTGTTTATAAGAAAATTCTTTTAAACACATTGGATAATTGAAAAGTGGTAGGCTTATTTCAGGAATTTCTATATCATAAGATTTTAATGATGAATTTAAACTTGAATACTCTTCGTGATCAAGGCATGCGAGATATGTATGAATTAATTTATAACGATTCTCGGATACTAAACTTTTAAAAGGACGAGAACATAATAAAGGTATAACATTTTTACACCAATATCGATTAACTAAAAGACAAGAATATAATCCAGAACCTTGAGCTTGAACATGTTTAAATATTTCTAACATGCATTCTGTTGGTAAGTAAGGCGCAGGTACATCAGAATGTTTTTCGTTATAGTTGATTTCAATAGTATCTGCAGCTCCAACAAAATTAAGTATAAATTTTATTAAAAAATAATAAGTAGAAGACATTTTTTTCAAAAAAAAAAAAAAATGGATTTTTCGTAAAAAATATTTAATTGCATTCGATTATTTGAAAAAAAAAAGAATAATAGCGGTTTTTTATTCTTCTCGAGTAGTACAAGAAAGGGCAAATCATAATATACTGTACCTAAATGCGAATATCATAAAAATGGTACATACTCATTAAAAAATTTCCATTGTTAATTATGCAGCAATTCAAGTTGTCGATCTATTAAGAATACGAATAATATACAGTAGAAGTGATTCTTTCTCTTAAAAAGTGTGCATGCCTTAATTTGTTTCAAGAAATGTCGTCATAGTTGACGTTCAATAATAAAAAAAAGGTTAAAAGAATTTTTTTTTTGGCTTTATTAATTTACTATGTAAAAATAAATAAACAATGGTTAACATTTTTTTTGCACAGGTTGACTGAAATTTTTAATATTTAAAATCAATAGAAATATTTTTAAAAACCTAATAAACATCAAAACATATTAATAAAAAAAGTATTATATTCGAATTTAATTAAATTTAGGCCGGCATTATAAATTCGCCCAGAATTAAGAAACTTTTGGCCAGAATTATAAATGAAAAATTGGCGATTTAAAATTGAACTAATTTAACCAATTTTAAATTATAAATATATATTGTATATAAAAAGACAATATTAAATAAATAATTTATATTAAAATGTCATAGTATAAAAAATCTCCTTAAAAATTTTGACATTTCCATAGATTGTTTATTGCTTATATTGCGTTTATAGCAATTATAGCTGTAAGCATTTTTTATTGTTAAAAAAACAAAAAACACACAAATCATATACAATTTACAATTTTTTTTTTTAAAAAAAAGTACAAAAGAAAAAGATATCCTATAATATATAAAAAGAAAAAAAATCTACAAGAAAAGTGAGAATATACAGAAAATAAAAAAAAAATGAAGCGTTAAGGTTTTAATATTCACAAAAGATTATCCAATCCAAAATCATCAAATAAGGGATCAATTGGACAACAATTATTAATATATTGAAGCTCTTGATCAGTTGAAAGGTAATAATCATTATTTACTAAACTTTGCAAATGGGAATCTAATAATAACGGTTCGATTTGTTCTTCTAGGAGTAATGGATCATCACCAGATATAATTTGTGAGAATTGTGAGAATTGTGGAGATTGTGGGGATTGTATAGATTGTATGGATTGTGGGGATTGTATAGATTGTATGGATTGTGGGGATTGTATAGATTGTATGGATTGTGGGGATTGAGAGAATATAAAGAATTGTGAGAATTGTGGAGATTGTGGAGATTGTGGGGATTGTGGGGATTGTGGGGATTGTGGAGATTGCGGGAATTGTGGGGATTGAGGAAAATATGTGGGATTGCTTGGAGGAATACTCGATTCCGGAGATTCTATAATGAAGTTACTGGAAACTTTTGAATTATTATTATGCTTGACAGAGGTTGAAGGTGACGCGGTAGCATTAACGAAAGTAATACCCGAATCTGAAATGGACATATCCAGTCCATTAATAATGTCAAAAGTTGACCGGTAATGAGATTTTAACTTCACATGTTCTGCTACTTGATCCCAGAAGTTTTTAACTTCGGGAGGTTCTTGATCCCACATTTTAGCAATCACTTGCGATACTTTCCTCATATTAAGAGGATTATTTGGATCATTAAATATCTTGCTTTGCACATATTTACGATAAAGAATGAAACGATTCGGTGATCGCGGTGGTTTTCCCGACTTCCTGTTTTTTTCGTTCTTCTCGTGCCGTTTCGTTCTTCTAATCGCATTTTTATCAACTTTCTTCTGACTTTTCTTTTTTGTTGCAGGTTTATCACAGCTCATTTTGAGGTTTTTTTTTTCTTAAAAAAATAAAAATGATAATGAAGATATAGTAAATAAACAAAATATTTCTAATCAAAAGATTATTTTAAAATGGAAGGTAAACTCCGGAAGAGTCAGTTGGACATTCTAAGCGTCTTTTATATTCTTTTTAAGATCTCCATTTAGTTCAGTTTACATTATAAATCACGCGGATACTAAGAACACAAACAATAAAGTAAAGGAAATAAAAGAATAAAGAAAGTTGCAAATTTAATTGTAAAAGGTTCCTTATCTTCTTTATTTGGGAAAGTTTATCGAGCACAACTTGTATATAACTTACATTATTATTTTCACAGGAAAAATCCAAAAAATAGAAAATCCGTATGAAAAAGTTACTAACATAAATCAAATTTCTTTATTTCTAAATACTTTGTTTAATAGAATTGCACTTGAGGCTTTACGGAGTTGTTAGAAACTAAATTGAGAAAAAAAGAAAAAGTAAAGTTAAGTTTGACTTTTGTTTTTGCATCCTTATCATAAGGTTTATGCATCTGGTAAGCCGTAACACGTTATAAAACATGAAACCCTATTAATACTTTTTAGTCACGTCTTTCTTATACAATGAATTAAAAAATCAACGACAAAAAAACGACAGCCAATCATAATCCCGAATCTTCCCTATTTCTTTATATGGATAGATTGCAAGCCATCCTGTATAAACCTGTTTGGGTGTCAATCTTTGACGAATTAACTATTTGCTAATCATGTGTTGCGATGTGCACGCAATTTTAATCCCGGACGCCAAAGATAAAAAAATCTTATTTCTAAAAGTTGGGAAGCAATAATATGCAGAAACAGTCTTTATTTCTATATAAAAATATTTCTTATTCTTTGTATGTAGAACTTGTGCATTGAATTGATTTTTACACATAAGCATAAATATGAAAACATACGTTAATCCGAATATGGAAGTAAAGCATAAATCAAATTCCGTTAGTGTAATTTGTAATCCGGTTCAACATTAAAACCGTTCAAGTCAAGAGTATAATATATACACGTGATTTGATTGTTTTAATGACAAAAAAATTTAAATGTAATTACACTAAGCTATTGCGAGTAATTTTTACAATGTAAACCAGATTGAAATAATCACTCCGTGATTATCTGATTATTAATTATAACTTTTAACCCTTTATTTATTAAATTGCCTTTATTTATTAAATTGATCGATAAGGCAAAAGATTTATTGATAAAAATATTAAACTGTTAATTTATAAATAATTTAATACATTTTATAATCCTTAAATAAAATAATATTAATTTAACCGTGAAAATGAATTGAGAATTGAATGTTTCTTATAATATTAATACACAATAAGAAAAATCACACATAAAAGTAAACTTAAGCCTTTTCTATAAAGAATCTATTAAAATTTCCATATTTTTCATATCTAACATTCCATTTTTCATTGATTCTCAACTGTTCTTCTAATAATTGATCAACCATTTCACCATAATCATTTTCGATATCCACAAGAGTGAAATTGTCCAATTCATTGCATGAGAGTAATAAACATTTCAAGAAACTTGAATCTTCAGTTGAATTGAAAATTGTTGATAATGATTTGATTTTTGGACATGATTTCGCAATAGATCTTAATAATACTTGAGTATCTGAATTCAAACAAATAGAATATGGCTCCATATAAAAATATTGTAAATGACCTTCTGTCTTTTCTATAAAATCTGCCAAAACATTTAAAGGTGGGGAGTCACGATGAAATTTTAAAACTTCCAAGAGCGGACAAGACGCATTTTGAAATATAGCAATTGTTTGATGAGAACATGTCGTAAATGAAAGTTCTAACCGTTTTAACTTTGAAAGAGTATTAAGAACATTGATTTGTTTAAACACGAAGTTTTTCAAAATAAGTTCCTCAATTGAATGAATTTGTGTTGATAATTCCTCGGATATTATTTCACATTTATTTAAACTATTCAGGAAGTGTACAATTTTCAAATTTTGTTGAACTTTAAAGAGATTAACTAATTCTTGAGAATTTCTAAATGCGTTTGTAACGATTTTAATTTTTTTGATATTTTTACAAACATGAACCAACTTTTCAAAGATTCGAATAACATTCGAATTATAAATGTCTAACTCACAAAGGTTTGAAAAATTATTAAATTTCTGAATTTTAACCAACTTTTTAGGAAGGGATGATAACTTAACTTGTCTGATTTCTGTACAACGCTCGAAAATAATTTTGTAGGTACTAAATAATAAAATTGATGAAACTGTTCCTTCATCGGATACTTCAGGTACTGCACGAGCACATTTATCAACAAATCCATGAAATTCGGTGAATTTAAAAATTCTGCAAAAGCTCAGATAATTATAGAATGATTGATTATAATTAAGATAAGTAAGTTCATATTTATATGTCTTTAATTTGTATTCTGTACTTTCGTCAAAAGGAAACATTGAAATTATTGTTGTAAGCAATTTCCTTGAATTTTCTCTTTTAAGTCGGACAATTGAAAATGGATCCTTCCATAAGTAAGGTACCGCAGATTCACACCATAAACGGTTGACTAAGAGACATTTGAATAATGTATCTTGATCATTATAATAATCAAAAAATTCAAAAATTATTCGTAGACAATCATAATTAAGTTTTGATGCCATTTTTCAAGAAAAATTCTTTAAGAAAAAGGGATTTAAACGATAAAATTATACTTGGTGTCATTTTATATATAAAAGGATGTTATTGTTTCAGTTTTTGTATAAAAACATGGTTTTTGTGCTCTAATTTTGATCACTCAAAATCTATAATAGTCAAGATCAGTGTTACAATAGTAATTTATTTAAAATTCAACTTTTAAATAAAAAATTAATAAATTTTTAGGCAATAACATTTAAAAGATTTTAAAGATTTTAAAAAATCATCGTCATTGATGCGAAAATAGCGTAAAAAATAACCTATATCACGTGACTTCTGTGTTACATCACTTTCGTTATGATTTACAATGTTTTTTTTTTTGTAATTGTTTTTGTACTCTAATTTGATCACTCAAAATCTATAATAGTCAAGATCGGTTTTATTATCTTTGTATTCAGTTGAAAGACACACTCCACGTTCTTCAGCAATTGTGCACACATCATTTAATAATAGCTTTATTTTTACCCAATGGAGTATCAAATCTTAATCTAATTAAGAGGATCATCCTCAGGTTTAAGTCAAACACAACAAATTCTCCCTTCCAAGCTTCCATAAATAGTTGTTAATAACCATTGATGCATCTTTTAAATCATCAGTATAACATTTAATAATTTTGGAGATATCTTCATATGAGCTACCGGAGTTAAATATCACTAGGTGAGAGATATTCTCATGAATGAATAGGGATGTTAACGGTCCGGTTCGGTCAGTCTTAGTCCAGTCCTTATCAGTCCGCGGTCTAGGATTGGACCACGGACCGAGACCGATCGGTCCTATAGGACTGCAGTCCTATAGAATGGTTAACCGGCTAGATATAAATCGTGCCAAATTTATAGTGCCGGCCTGAATTATAAAATTTGTGTATTTTTTTTAACGTGATGATAGCAACTTTATTAGGTAAAAAAACCATGTGAAAACACATGACTCGAAATACAACACAGGTCATTTGAATAAGGTCATTTGTCATTTAAGGGATGGAAAAATTTTGTGGCGATACTGGGGAAGATTAAAAGATCTAGGAGAACCCCTGATATGCTATCCTATAATTTTTTTTCATGTAACGACTAACGTTCAAATCTGGTGTTATCCTAAGTCACGTGACAATATTATATAATTCGGGCCGGCACTATAATTTTGGCCCGATTTACAGTATATCTAGCTGGTTAAAAATTTTTTCTTATAAGGCCATTCTATCAGTCCAGACTATAGATGCCACCCAAATTCCAAAATCAATTTGGGCATATAGTAAAATCCCAAATTATTTTTGGCATCTCAAATTATTTTGTCACTTTACTTAATAAATTACATATAAACTAAATGAATTTGTACATTCCAAATTATATTTATGACATCCCAAAATAATTTGGATGGCATCTATAGTCCAGTCCTATATTAGTCTGGTCCTATAACCAGACTATAATCTGGTTAGTTTGGATTGAACCATTAATATTTTTATGAACAAATGTATTTTTTTTTTTTTTATTTTAATAGCATACTTTATTTAGTAATTTAATTCAATTCAAAAATAAAAGAAAAGATCTAACCTAAACAAAATAAATGGATCTCATTCCTATCTAGTTTACATAAATAAAAATCTAAAAAGTAAAACTTATCTAAATTCTTACGCTATAAATCTAATATAAGAATATGCTCAATATATTACTTCACAATGAAAGGTAATAACCAGGTTGACCATCCAAAGAGTATCCCTTCCAATCTCTTAAATTAAGTTAAAGGAGGATTGTATCCTAACTTTCTGAACTGTTAGATCTATTAGAGGGATTGCTTAGTCCAAAAGTTTTATTCAAGACATTTCTCTAGAAAATATTATAAGTAACAAATTCAGAATATGGGCTGAGGCTGAAAATAGTATTCTTGAAGCCTAAACAGCATTGATAAGAGCACATAATATCAAAACTTCATCATCAGGAGACATAAGGTAACAATGAGACAACCAAGTTTTATGGTAAAAATTTCTTTGAAGAAGATTCATAGCAAAACATGAAATTTTCTAAAAAGAGGCAACTAAAAATCCTTATTAAAGAAAAAAAGCTAAAAGAGAGTGAAAAATGAAGCCTTATAAAATAAATAAAAGCCAGTTAAAGTTCACTATATAAATGGGAGATTAAATATTCAGAGAAAGGATTATGAATAAATATATTAACTTTATGGTATTTCTATATAATATAAATTGTGTTAATATTTTGATGTTATCTATTTTCAAAAAATTGGCTAATTTGATTTTATATATACTCTAGAGCTAAGTATAAATTTTCAAAAAATAATTATTGTGCTTTTTTTAGATAAGAATGCTCTTATACTAGAAATTTTTTTAGATTAATATATTTGCTATAATTTCTTAGTATAATCAAATTAATTTTACTGCTATCTACTGATTGTATTAAAAAATACTAAAAAATAAATTGAAAAGAAAAAATATTATAGCAATATAGTTAGATATAAAACTATTATTAAGAAGTTAAAAAAGAAAATAATAATATATTATTGTTTAATATTAATGATCAATTTTGAGAAAAATCATTGAATAATTCTTTATTATTTTTATTTGAAGTTAAAATAAATTTTTTTTTTTTAAAATAATAAAATTAAAAACTTTATTTTTTATATATTATAATGTAAATAAGTTTAACTTAGTTTTTTATTTATTATTTTATTTATTTTTTTTTTTTGAAAATGAATATAAATTTTTGTTTTTTTTTATTAAATAAAATCTTCTAGTATTTATACTAAAATTGAACTTCATGAAATAATTAAATTTACTTGAATATAATATTACTGTAAATAATTTAAACATACATATATATATATACATATATAATTTTTTTACTTTTCTTTTTTAATATAAAAATTTCAAAAATAACCTGACAACTCAGCTTTTAATTTTTTTTTAAAAAAATTTTATATGTAAAACTCATATGAAATTTTTTTTTAGTATAGTAATATATATAAAATTTTTTTTAAAAATTTAACAAAGATCGATTTAGCTAGTTATAAGAACTAATTTTATTACTTTGTATTATCTTACTTAGTTAATATATTTTATAAATAGTTATTATATAATTATAGTTTTACTATTTATTTATCTTTAATTAAATATTTTAAATAGAATTTTATAATTTATCGCACCCACGATGCATCGCACCCATGTCACGTGATAAATTTAATTTTTTTTATACTGTGAATATTTGATATATATATAAATATAACAATTATAATTTTTAAATAAACAAATGTGCTCAGTTAGTTCAGTTGGCAGAACGNTAGATAATTATATATTTTTTATTTTAGAAACACAGGTTCGATTCCTGCACTGGGCTTTTTTTCTTTTTTTCTTTTTTTTGAATTTATATCATCGGCGATTAAAAACATCAACACGTCATCACGCGTGATTAATCGGCATGTGTTTACGTGTAATGCATATTGATATCTAAACGCATTGTACTTGTATCACATTATTCCAGATTTCTCNGATTTGTAACTCCACGTGAATGTGTCNCTCTTTCACCCTTATCTAAAGTCCTTACCTTTCTTTGCGACATATTTCCTTCTTTTCTTTACTTTCACTTTCTTTTTTGCTTCATTTCNTAATTATTTTCTGTCTTTGAGCCNGTTCTTAACAACAACATGAATAATAATATCGAGTCAAGTACTTCTAGTCCTGCAATTGTACTTGAAGAAATGACATTTACAAGTTGGGACTCATGTGATTCTTTTTTGAAAAGTTGGAGTAAAAACAAGGGATTCAANGTAATAAAAGATAGAGTCGCTAAAGAGGGAGGCTCTATCAGAAAAAGGACCTATATCTGCGAGCATGGAAAAAAATACACTTCAAAGTCTAATAAAGATACTAGCACCAAGAAGGTATCATGTCCATGGCACTTAAACACATCTTGTCCTAAGGCAGATTCCTTAATTTATGTTACTACAGTTNTAAATGAGCATAATNATGAGTTGAATGTAGGAGTCGTTGCGTTTAAAGAAGAAAAGAGATTTACAAACAAAATGATGAAGGATGTGCAATTCCTAACAAATAGCTGTAAGATGGGAGCTACTGCTCAAAGAAGGTACTTAGAGGCCAAATACCCTTCTCATCCAATATATAGCAAAGAATTGTATGCTGCAATTCAAAGCTTTCGGCCTACAAAAAAATCTCTTGCAAATGATGCTGTGAAGATGTCCAATTGGCTGGACGAACAAAAAGAAAGGGACCCTAGATGGGTGGTAATGAGAGGATAGGACGATGACAACACGTTAACTCATTTAGTATGGATGACACCAGGACAAGTAGAAGATTGGATTCAATTTAGCGATTGTGTTATCAATGATGTTATCCTTAAAATGAATCACTATGGAATGGCCTTATCACTCTTTGTGGGTTTCAATAGAGACATGCAAAATATTCTTCTCGCACAAGCCTTACTCATTGATGAAAGCAAGGATTCCCATCACTGGTTGTTCAAACAGATCCTTGAAGCTACTAGTATCCACCCGACTGTAATTTTAACAGATTCTGATCCAGTTGTGGATGCTGCAGTAAAAGAAGTATTCATGAACACTTACCCGATCCATTGTGCATTCCATATCACCCAAAATCTTCATAAAAATCTTCAAAAATCTCTTGGAGACCAATATGAAAAGTTTATTCAAGACTTTTATCATTGCAGAAATAGTCTTGTTCAGTTAACGTTTTCAAATCAGTTTACAAAGCTAATGGAGGATTATCCACAAAGTAGAAGTTATCTTGAAGGATTGTATGAATCAAAAGAGTATTGGGCACACTCATACACAAGTTTTAGGTTCACAGGAGGTATGATTGCTTCGTCAAGGGTTGAATCCGTAAATGGCTGTATCAAGAGGATGCTATTTAACTCAGATGTTTCGCTTTGCGAACTTATGAGTGAAATTCACAAGCTGCTTGACGAGCAAGACAAAAAAACAAATACCAGTATTGGAAACGTGCGATACCTTCGGTAAAGAGTTAAGATAAGGCAAACTTTTTGTTTACAGAGGTAGATAAATGCTGTCAAAACTTTCTCACGCCTGCCGTTTTAGAGTTACAAAGAGACGAAATCAATCAATCGCTCTATTATACTGCAAATTTAATTGAANAATGGGATACAGTAATCGAAGAATCATATGATGAAGAATGTGCTGAAAATCCTCAAGCAACCATAGATCAATTATTAGAAGTTGGTGGCTGTGATAACGTCAAGAAAATATGGGAAATTATGGTTGGAAACACATTGAAAGCCAAACATTATGTTGTTCTTCTAAAAAATGAGGTACACTTATGTTCATGACTTATGGCTATCTGAAAGGGGATTATTTGCAGACATTATTTTCAAGTTATGCTGAGTACACAGGCCTACAATAAATTACCAGATTTTTATCACGTAAATTTGTACCCTGTATTACGATCGGTGATTTCTCCCTATCGCGCATATAAATAAAGGAGATAACAAAATATTTTGCTTTCATCTCTCTTCTAGTTTAAAATGNGTNNAAACGAACTTTCAAAANCCCAGCGTGAANGCATTATTGGTGCATATATTAGTGGTACCAAGCAAAGAGTTATTTCTACTCAACTTGGTATTCCCACTAGTACTGTTAATGATACTATAAAAAGGTATAAAGAAACAGGTTCTACAGAACCTGAGAAACGTCCTGGGCGGCCAAATTACTCAATAAATATGATACACGAGCTTTAAAACGAATTATCCGAACTGACCGATTTTCTCCTTTAGGTGATGTGACAAACAAGTTAAATACTAGTCTTAACACAAGATTGCACTATAA
>QKYT01000757.1:35477-52960 GCA_003550305.1 Glomus cerebriforme
GTACAAAAGAAGCCAAGTTTCATATTAGGCTAATTCCATCCCGATGGTATCAAGAAGGCAAGGATCCATCATATGAATCGTTTATTGTTGCAGACAAGTTCAGCAACATGGTCGAAATTACAGATAATGTTGTCAACAACTACCTATGTCCTATTGATAAAGAAAAGGAAGATTTTCTTAAAGAACGAACGAATCTTCTTGATAAAAAACTTATGTATGGTAATCTTCATGGAATGTATAAGAAAGCTTTACAAAAAGCTCTACAAAAGAAATCAAAATCATTACGTCTAATTGGAATCCTAGAAGATTTCACTAATTTTGATAGTAGTGAAGACGAAGATGAATCGGATGAAGCATTAGATGAAAATTCTGATGATAGTGATAAGGAAAACACAGAGGTATTCCAGTTACAAAATCCAAAAGTAAGACGCGGTAAAGGAAGGCCGGCTAGTATAAGAAGATATAAATCATCACATGAAAAGAAAGGGGACAAAGCGAAACAACAACGACGTTGTAAAAAATGTGGAAATCTGGGGCATTACCAAAAGAATTGTAATGTTTAGTATAGGGTTATATTGCAAGATGCGCTTATTTTAGCGAATTAATAAAGAAATTTTTGGATTGAAGTATGCAGTGATAGGTCTTAGATGTAAAATGTCAAATAACTTTTTATTTGCAAATATTAGAGACACAAAACAACTACTATTTAACATATCTTGATAAGACATCCAAAAGCCTTGTTTTCATCTTTATATGATTATTGGATGGTAAGTTAGCTATACTTAATTTCTTTATCAGTTTCATTGCANTCTTTGCAAATCATTAATCATGTGCTATTATTTATTGTAGAATTGAAACGCGTACACACGTCATGTTCGTGATTGAATCGCCGATGACATAAATTCAAAAAAAAAAGAAAAAAAGAAAAAAAAAGCCCAGTGCAGAAATCGAACCTGCGTTTCTAAAATAAAAAATATATAATTATCTAGCGTTCTGCCAACTGAACTAACTGAGCACATTTNTTTATTTAAAAGTTATAATTGTTATATTTATATATATATCAAATATTCACAGTATAAAAAAAATTAAATCTATCACGTGACATGGGTGCGATGCATCGTGGGTGTGATAAATTATAAAATCCTTTTAAATATTACAAAAAAAAAAAGAATTTTTTAAAAATCTTTAAAATTAAAATTTTTGAAATCTGGATTATTATATTAATTAATATTAAATATATATAATTCTGACTAAATTTGAAAATAATATGTATTAAAACTATCTAATTAGTTTTAAAAAATTAATATTTTTTTTTTAATATCCTACTACTGAAAATTCACTCTTTTTGTTATTATGAATAGATGAAGAAAGCAATCTTTTTTTTTAAAATATTAAAATCTCTATCCATCTATTGAGAAAAAATTTTTTATAAGATTAATAAAAAAAGAAAATTAAAAAAAAGGCTTATTTTATATTTTTTTTGTATCATATTGTTATTTAAATTCCTGAATTTAATATTTATTTGTTACAATTTAAGGCATTTGATCTTAATCTATCCTTTACATTTGACTTTTATTTTAATATAACTTTAGCCATAATTTTATTAATACTTTGAAACTAATTTTCACTTTAATATAATTTTTGCCAAAATTATATTTTGTTAATTATTTATTAAAAGTCTATAATTAGAAATATCTCAACTTAACTCAAATAATATAATAATACCATTTTTAAATATAAAGATATTATATAATTAAAACTAAAAGCTATACTACTTCAGATTTATAGAATGCTAATGTTCAAACTTTTTTATATTAAAAGCTTAATTTTTCTGATTAAATTAAAAAGGTTACCTATTTATAACAATTTTTATTACATTAATAACTAATTATTATTCTTCTTCTTCAACTTTTCTTCTTATACTTTTATTATGAAAAATTTACTTTTCTTATCTTTTTTTAATTATACTAAATATATTTACTTTATTACTTACTATGCATCTTCTTTACTTACTAATTATATTTATTTAAACTATTTTTATTTTTTCTATTTATAATTATTTACTATGCTTTATATATCTGACATTATACTACACCTGTATTTCTTATATCACATTTATATTTCTTATATTATAGTATGCATCAGTTTAACTAAAATAAACTGTATAGCTTTTTTTTTATCAGTTTATAATTAAAATAAACTGTATGATTTCAGTTAAATGCAGCTGCAACAACAACTGCAGTTTGTTTTTATCAATTATTAGTTATTGTATTAATTATTTTTATTTGAAACTTTTTTTTAGTTAAGAAATGTTTTTAATATTTTCTTTTTTATTGACAAGTAATTACTGAAAATTGAAATGGAAAATAATAAGTTTTTTTATAAAATTTATCATTTTTTTTGTTTTTTTTTTAATTTAAAAACATTTGTTAATATTTTTTTTCTTTTTTTTTACAGATTTTCTTTTAGTTTAGTATTAAAAAAATAAAATAGTAAGTTTCATTATAAAACTTGCTATTTTTTTATTCTTTTTTTTTTGTAAGTTTATTTTTAATTTAATACTAAAATTAAAAAGCAGTAACCTTTTTTATAAAATTTAACATTTTTAAAATAGAAACATTTATTACATTTTTTTTTTTTTTGTAAGTTTTCTAAAATTTTTGTTTTAGATATAAAAATTGAGAAATAATAAGTTTCTTTTTGAAATTTATTATTCTTTTTTTTTAATTTAAAAATATAACTAATAATTTTTTTTTCTTTTATAAGCTTTAGCTAAACCTTTAATAAATTTTAAAGTTAATGAATTTTGAATTTTTTTTTTATTTTTTTTTTATAGAAATATAACTAATATTTCTTATTTTTTTCTCTTTTGCTGAATTAGTTTTAATTGAAAACTCTGATAAGTTTTAAAGTTATAATTTAAATCTTTTTTTTTTTTTATAGAAAATGTAAGTTTTATAATAAATGTTTCATTATAATTTTTTTATTTGTTTTTTTTAAGTAAATTTAGGTTTTAAAAGGTTATAAAATTAAAATGTAGATTTTATAATAATTGTTTATTATGAACTTTATTTTTCTCTTTTTTTTTAAGAAATATTTTAATTAACTGTTTTTCTTTCTTTTTGTAAATTTAGATCTAATAGAAATTAAGGAAATTAAATGTAATAAATTATTTAGATAATAATATTAGTGATATTAGGATGTATCAATATAGTTTTTATTATTAAATATGCATAGTTATTTAAAATATTTATTATTTGTATTTTATACATATTAAATAAAATTATTTATGATAATAAATGTAGTAAATATTTATTACTTATAAAATTTATCAGAATATATTACTTGTAAATTTATTGATATATCACTATTTATTCTATATCAATATTACTCGATGAGTTTGATTTTTATCAATAAATAAGTTATATGATTTTTATTAATTTTTATCTTCTTAAAAAATTTTCTAATAATACTAATAGTATTGCTATTCACATAGTCATTCATTTTTAACAAATGATATAATTTTACTAAATTATAATAATTCTTTAGGTTTATATTCCATTATTATAAAGAATATTAAAAATAAATTGTTTAAGTAAATTAAAAAGTTTTTTTTTATTTTAATATTAATAATTCATAAATTCTTTAATTAATTTATTTTAGATTTTCTGATTAGAAAATATATTGATTATCTTAATATTTTCTTAATAATAAAAAAAGAATTGTAAATTATATGGAAGGGCTAATTTTAATTAATCAATTAAAATAAATAAATAATAATGGATACTTTTTAATGATTATATTAAATACAATAGAACCTCTTTATAATCATTAAGTTGGTTACATAGTAAAAAAATCCAAAAATGTGACTATATAGGAGTTGTAACTATATAAAGGTTTTTTTATATAATCTTTATATAAGTTAGTTTTTTCAAAGGTGTGATTATATAGAGGAATTTTATATGATGTGATTATATAAGATATGACTATATGGAGATCTGACTGTAATTGTAAGTAAAATTGCTTAGTAAAACTAGTGGGTTTAATAAATAGGCAAAATAACAAAATATAGTAATTTAATAAAATTATTGTATATTAAAGTCTTATTAAAAATTAGTATAAGTGCAGGATTTTAGAAAAGTTTAAACAAGCAATTCTAATTATAGAAGTTGCCAAAAATAATTTTAATCAATTAATTTGTCAATAAAAAGAATATACTTTTAGAAATTTAGTAACTAATGCAATATTAAAATCAAAAAATGAAAATGATGTTAATATAACTTTAATAAATTCAAAAGAAATTAGAGTTTTAATATTAAACTATTCTTTTATTTAAGAATTTTCTTATTAAAATTAAAATAACTAGATAAAATATTATAAATATATTAAAAAGTATTATTAGTAAATATAAAAATAAGTTATTATAATTTATAAAAGAGAATTACTAGTTTTATATAAGTTTTAGAAATCAGATTTAAATATGATTTTACTAAATTAATATATAATAGAATTTTGAATATTAGAATTAGAAATCCTAAAACTAGAATTTTGAATTTATAAATTTAGATAATACTTATATAAATTTTATTTTAAATACCATTAATAAATAAATATCAAATATTATATATATATATTATTATTTTTTTTTATTTTTATTTTTTAAAAAAAAATATTTTTTTACTTATATAATTTATTTAAAATAATTCTATATCCAATTATCATGCTCCGTATATTTAATATAATTGCCAATAAGTTAGTTATTTTAGTTATTTTAAAATATCAATAAATAAGCTATTATTTACTATTTAATATGTCATATGATAATATCATTATTGTGCTTATTTTGATAAATATACAGATATTGTTTTAATGCTGCAATCTGATTGAACAGATTTAGCCACTGCATGACTAAATCTTATCCAATTATTATTTGCATTTAAACAATATCTGTGATATTAATCATCGTAAGCATAATAATTTATAATTACTGATATAAGAAGATATTATCATTTTTTTTAGAAATTATACCAGTAATTAACAAAATGTTTAACCTTATTTAAATAGTTGTATTAAAGATATTATTCCCAAATATAATATTAAACTAATGAATATTTATAAACTAATTTATTTTAGTTATATTAATTCAGATAAGAAAATTATTAATTCACAAACTTATCTTAAAACTTATTCTAATATTTTCATTAAATTTTTTATAAATTTTTTTATTGTCCTTTTTTTAAAAATATTTTTTTATATTAATATATTAGTTATTTTAAATTAAATTTTCTATATTTAAAAATTTATGTCTTAAGATATAAAACTGTGTATATATCTATATATTATTATTATTTTTATTATTAAAAAAATTTGTTGTGTAACTGTTATCCTTAGATCACCTGTAATATAATCACGTGATATTGTAAAAATCGTCGTAAAGCCGGCGAAGCAGAATTACGTGATTTTCGCAAAATTTTGGCCGGAATTATGGCATTAAGAAATTATGCATATGACAAATAATAGGCGATAAATAGGATTTAAAAAAATTCTGTCCCTAGAATACTTAGGAAAAATGGAAAATGAAGGTGTGACGCGGGATAACAGATATTCACTATGATCACGTGATTCTGCTCCGCTTTAGACTTCCCCCAAAAAGGCAATTTTATTTTCTACGAAAATTGGATCAAATGAAAGTACAAGATTACACAAAATTCCAAAAAAAAGGAAATCGATATGCATACACCATAATTCTGGCCGGAATAAATTATAATATAATAAAATATTATAATAAATTTGACTAAAAACTATTTAGTTATCAACTAAAATGAAATGAATAAAATATTAAATTACAGATCGATATACTGTATAAATATTTTAAAGATTTTCTCCCTTTGACTCTTAACATTCAAATCATATTTATTTATAAGTACACAAGTTTACATAAATAATTAATTCTTATACGTGGCTTTGCTTCATTAACCAATGATAATTTCAAAGAATTTTTTTTCTTCAACTAGTTACTAAGAGATTTTTTGATTCTTTTATTTTTATTATCAGAAAGAATTTTGAGTCGACAGTAAAGCACAAGTATAAAATAATAATAGTATATGAAATTATGCATTAAATTAATAAAAGCTAAACAATGAGGATTCTAATTTAACTAATACTAAATAAAAATTATATCAAAAATTTTTACTTGATTAAAATTCATTTTTATGATTCACCAACCACAATATTTTTCAAATTCACAAATTTCTGCGTCAATTCTCAAATTGTTTTCTTCTCTACTACTTTTTTCAAAGTTACCAAACTCATCTTCATAATCATCTAATTCTTCTGATAATTCATCTTCATCTACTTGAAGTAGACGTGCACAACGTTGCTTAACCAAAAGCTTCAAATTCATTTTCTTAAAATCCTTACAATATGAAAAGAGTTGCATGGCATTATATTTTTGAGCCCACTTTTTAACCTCAATAACATTTTGAGCTCTAATTAAATCGCTCTTAACAATTTTGTGTTCAATAAGCCTTTTAAGTTCTTGCAAGTTATACTTTTCACAAGCATTTAATAAATCAATAAAGATAATCAGATAAAAGGAAATCTCATCAGTCATCAGTGGTATCTCAATCTCTGATAGAGCATCTTCAAGACTTCTACCGTACAACCATTTCAACATAATGCGAAATGCTTCAGGTTTTATATCATCTACGTCAACATTAACTGGTTTCAAAGGGTTGGATTCCATTGTCCCTGCAGTAAACATTCTTTCAAAATATTCAGCCGAAGCCGCTAATACATAGCGATTAGAGCTAATTACTTGTCCATTAACGTTAAAGAAAATATCATGAAAATTCTGCATTCCACGTCGCTCATGGCTTTGTTGAGAAAATTTACTTACTGGGGGGTTAGATTGTTCGTCTAAAAATCTGGCCAACGATTCCGCAATTCTATTTCGTTGTGAATATGTATCAGGAATTTGCATATCCATCTGTGTGTTTTTTATTTCCTGTGCTTCACAAATATGAAGTAGCCTTTCAAATTTTGTCAGATGGGCACATACTGCTCTATTTCCTGAATTGATATCTTCATCAATGTTCAATACCAATTGCTTACCAGAAACCCAATTATAAAGATTGAAAGGGTCTATTCCATTAAGGAAAATTTTGGGATCGGCCTTCAATGTTTTCATTAAATACTTTTCGAACTCTGGATCCCAATTTTCATTCAAAAATTGATATATTTGAAGAAGAACTGTACGAAGTAACTCTGACATTCCAGGACTTTTCCATTCTGATAAATCAGCTCGTACAATGTCTTTTTTAATTGCATAAAGATGATTTATAACAATTTGAGCTTTAATTTCATACATATCAGGAAATAACTTGGAAAGACTAGGGTGTGGTAAAACATTATCATCATAAATTGGACATTGTGTCCAACAGATATTCCTATATTTAGGTAGACAAAGTGAATTAAAATCATGTAATTCAGGAACCTTTGAATATGCTGTATCAAGGAAAGGGAGACTGACGGGGTTTGAGGGTACGAACTTAATCTTTGAAAGTTTTTCCCAAGCTACACTAGATAAATTCAATTCAGTTGCATGATAGTAAAAATAACGGACTACTACTTTTGCTCGTTCACGTAAATTCTCTGGAGGTGAAGGCATTCTTGATAAATTTTCAATTTCTTCTGCAACATGAATAAATGATTGACTATTTACACAAACAAGCCCTAATTTTGTAAGACCTTTTATAACCCATCCCTTTCTAAGTTCCATTGGAAGAAATCGATCAGATCCTGCAAATACCTCTCTAAAAAGTTCTTCATAAGGATCATATAATTCTCCGGCTTTCATCAATCTTGTATAATTATTATTTGGAATAATATTACATTTCATAAGTGAATCAGGAATCATATTTAATGGAAGACTCAATAAACTCTGTAGGAAACTTATATAATCTGGATCTGATGGATTGACGCTATTATTATTAATGTGATGTAACATGCCATTAACATAAGAGTTTAAATTTATAATAGGAACGTCCAACTTATTCAAGATTAACCGCTCATCTTCTGATTCGATATCAAAATAATTGCTATCAATCTTTAGAGGAGAATAAAACAAGAGACCTTTGGGAAGTAAATAACCGTTTTTAGGAGGCATATAAGTTTTACCTCCAGAATGGGTAGGCCAAATTGGTAACTGACGTATGATATCATAGAATTCTTCTTGTACTTTGTCTTTAACTGTAATATATTTAATTTGTTATTTGTTGAATAAATACTGATATGCATGAAAAAAAAAAATCTATACATAAACATTACCATGTCCTTGTGTATGTACAAATTCAAACCAATTATCAATTATAAATCTTCTGAATGATTTTCTGTCATCTGAATTCAAAGGTTCAAGAAAATTTTCCATTGGCATATCCTTAAACTTTCGCAATAATTCGACAATTCGCAGCACATTTCGCGGATCCCAGTCAAAAATGTATGGCTTCAATTGCTCAGCTTTACGAAAATTTGTAAAACGAACACCAAGTCTTTCAAGAACTAATACCATAGGTTTATGATTAAAGTCAAGAGGATAACGAATTAATGGATTTGATGAATTTAATTTAACAAGTAGTTCAGCAGGTTTATCAATAGGAATAAGAGGATATTGAGCAAGTAAATCTAAATCACAATTGAGACTAAAAATATAATCCCAAATTGCATTAAGCCAATGTATATTAGGGACAGATGGAGAATTAGGATCCCAGCCTAAACTTGATTGTTTAGGCAATTCATGTTTCAGAATTTTCGTAAAGCCATTTAGATCAAGTAATTCAATATTATTAACTTTTTGAAAATCCTCACTCAAAAAAATCTCTTTTATATCTTGATCCATAATATCATCTACAAATATATTTGGACCATATTGTGGGAATAATTTTCGTTCCGAGTGTTTGGTAAGGTAATATTTTTTATCACCAAAGGCTGCATGTGAATTATTTAAAACTGGCACAAGTGGTACACCTGAAAGGTCATCATAAGCTTTATCCCTTAGAACAAAGCGCAGCAAATTGACAATAATCTCGTTGCGACTAAATGAATATAAAGACCCTTTAATACAACAATCAATATAAAGCTTTTTGTTACGTAAAATATCACGCACAAGTTTTGGAGTTACGAGTTTAACAAGACGTTTATGATTTGTGTTTATATCATGAAAACCAAAAACGACTTTAACATCGTACTCTGCTAAGATATTTCCAAGCCAGAAATCACATTTATTTTCGATTAACAATATCGTTTGATTATCCTTTACAGAATCATTGAAGTCTTGAAACGATTGATTATAGTTTGTTGAGTGTGCCATTTTGATAAAAGAAAAAGATACTAAACAGTTAAAACTAAAAAGAAATTGATATTTTTATAATTTTAAATCATATGATTCATAAAGTATCTTGTAATGACTATAATGACTAAAAAAAACAAAGTATTAATATTAAAGCAATTTAATTACTAGTCATAAACAGTAAAGAACAGAAACGTAATTATATCAATTAAACCTGATTAAAATGACACGTGACACAAAGGACTAGCACGGGTTTTATGCACAATATAAATAAATTTAAATCTATCCGAATGATCATAATTTTGAACAAAGATGACTAACTCGATATCAGATACATCTTAAAATTAAATAATTTAAAACAAAAAATTTCATATCTTATGAAATAAAATTTTATTTTATTTTACTTAGAAGAGAAAAATAAGTGGTTAACTGTTGTAAAAAGGAACAACGAGACAAAATTTGGTATAGTGTAACAATAGTTATGAGAGCTGTCAATCATTAGCGCAATCACTTCCTGTGAAACCCACCTTGAGGTTTTGGCGATTAAACCGGGAAATTCCATTGAAAATCTGCATCTAAGCCAGGTCCGAATGATCGACAGTAAGGAAGTTTTAAAAAATTAGTTTTTTTTATATATATATTTATTTTTAAAATAATAAAATGATACTTATAAATTTTAGTAGTGCTTTTTATCCAAAAAAAGTTGAATTTCCTTTTTAGTACACAATTAAGCGATCTGCTTTATCGGAAAAAAGACTCTCTTATCCAATAATAATTTGTGTGATTTCAACATAATAAAATGGAGGGTTAATTGATTAGGCGGATACATTAAAGGCTTGAAAGATATCCTTTTAATTTTATTTAATGTAAGATTATTATAAAAATAGTAATTACTATCAAACATAATAATTATGGATTTTCTCCACACCACACTTAATCAAATACGGTCAAATGATAGATTGCGGGAAAAAAAAAAATTGTAATTATTAAAAAAAGGTTACGTGAGAAAAAAAAATGTATAATTAAACAAATACTCATATTAGTTATCACACGTTACTACTTACTAATCCGATCAGAAATATTTAAAAATGATATGTGACCAGACTAAATTTAGATCTGATCATAGGATCCATCTTGGTATGTTTAGACTTTTGATTTGATGGTGGACTTTTTTTTTCGTTAACAAGCAAATTTTCTTATATATTTTAGCTTGTAACTATTTTTTTTTTGAAATTTATTAATGCAATACAATTCCCCTTCTTAGAAATAATAAATAGTATTAGGAAATATCAGAAAATATTTCATACGATTCACATAAATTTGATTTAGACAAATATGGTCAACTGTACATCCATAAATACTCCAATCTAATGATTCATAAAAGAGAGTCTATCAATAGTCTAATTAGCCATGATGTATTCAAAAAGGTTATAAAAAAAATATATATATACCCTCAAAAATTCAATAATTAAATCATTAAACCTTTTTAATAATTTAAAGTTACTCAAGCACTTTAGATAAGTAATAAGTAGCAAAATAAATTCAAAAAAAATCTAAATTATCTAATTCAGAACTATGTCAAAAACTAAACAACAATTCCTAAACTAATATCATGCTTCCCCTGCTATGAATCCAATTGTACCCCAGATTTATTGGTAATGGGCCCTGGATAACGCAAGAGGTATACCAACCCTCCTTACCCAGCCACTGGACATAAGAGAAAATTAATTTTATACGCTGATAAACTGACTCTCCTACCAAGTATAAAAATATTTGATCAAAATTATGAATGATACTTTAATTCCGGTCAAAATTAAAGGTTTTTCAATTAAAAAAATATCTCACGTATCTATTAGATGTATTGATTTGTCACATCTATCATTCCTCATTTTTACCAAGCAATCTACAATTTATAAAATTAGAGATTTTAACATACAAAGGTTGGAAAGTTAATTTATTAAAATTGTAACAAAAATTTAAAAATAATGATCCCCATTAGATTATACAAAATTGTTTTATTTTCAATTTCAACAAATAAATATAAAAGTATAACATAAAATAAGTATTTTCATAGAAAAATAATATGATCATGATTGATTAAATTTAATCAATAGAAAAAGAATGTTCATCACATCCAAGACGAGTTATAAGGAATTTATTAATCTCTCCATTTCTTGAGCGAGATGAATGCTTCCCGTATGCTTCACGTTCAACCTTCCACTTTTCATTAATTCCAAACTGTTCTTTTAATAATTGGTCAACCATTTCATCGATATTCGTATAAAGAATGAGATTATTCAATTCATTGCATGAGTGTACTAAATATTTCAAGAGAATTAACTCCTCGGTATAATTTAAAATTGTTGAGAATGATTTGATTTTTGGACATGATTTTGTAACAGATCTTAATAATCCTTTAGCGTTGTTGTCCAGAAGAATAATAGCATTCTTACTAATCTCCAAATTAAAACATTGTAAATGACCCTCTGTCTTTTCTATGAAATTTGCCAAAACATCTAAAGGCGGAAAATCATCATGAAATTTTAAAACTTTCAAGAGTGGACAAGATAATTTTTGAAATATAGTAATTGTTTGAGGAGAGCATGTTGTAAGTGAAATTTCTAAATGTTTTAATTTCGAAAAGGAATTAATTTGTTTAAGAGGACTAAACATGAAATTTTTCATATATAATTTTTCAATTGAATATATTTGTGTTGATAATTCCTTCGGGATTATTTGACATGATGTCAAATTACTCAAAAAATGAACAATTTTCAAATTTTGTTGAACTTCAAAGAGATTAACTAATTCTTGTGAATTTCTAAATACATTTACAATGATTATAATCTTATTAATTTTTTTGCAAATATGAGCCAATTTTTTAATGCATTGAACTTCAGTCAAATTGCCAATTTCCAATTCATTAATATTTGAAAGATTATTAAATGACTTAGTATTAATTATCTTTCTATTAATGGTTAATAACTTAATTTGTCTAATGTTTTTACAATGCTTGAAAATAATTTTACAAATATTAAATGATAAAATTGATGAAATCATATCTTCATTTTTTTGAAGTTTTATCTCTCTACGAGTACATTTGTCTATAAATGCATGAAATTCGTTGGATTTAAAAATTCTCAAAAAGCTCAGATAATTAAAGATTGATGACTCATACTTAAGATAAATAAGTTCATAATCACAAGTTTTTAATTTATCTTCTGATTTTTCATCAAAAGGAAACATTGAAATTATTGTTGTAAGCAATTTCTTTGAATTCTCTTTAGGGCGACTAACAATTGAAAATGGATTCTTCCATAAATAAGGTATTGTAATTTTGCACCATGAACGGTTGACTAGGAGACATTTGAATAAAGTATTTTTATTATATTCAAGATGTTCAATAACATTTCGTAAACAATCATAATTTAAAAGTTTTAAATCCATTATTATTTTTTTTTTTAAAAAAAAAGGGGGGTATTTGAAACTGACAGGAAAACGTGTTATTGTTTCTCGTTTTTATACCCAAATTTATAATAGTTAATTATCAGCTGATCAATGTTAAAATCTATTATTTCCAAAAATGACTTCCTTGTCGCAGCATCAAAGATCTTTCGTTATATTTTCGTATTTTATTTCGTATTTTTATAATTCAACTAAATTTTAATACTAAAGCCTAATGAATCACTGATAACTACATTTCATTCTTAAAAAAAATTTTCTAGTACTTATGGACAATTATTTCTCCTTAAAAATTTAGTAATGGTCGTAATGGTCTAGGGTTGGGACTCGGAATCTAGGTCCCGGTGATGTCGATCATAACAAATAAACTAGCGGATTTGGTATTATTAAAAACTATAAAATTTTTCTGGTTAGTTTTATAGTTCATCTTGAGATGTCACCTAAAGCAATATATAATAAATTAGTCGAAAATTTTTTAATTAAATGAATCAGTAGTAACAGCCCGGATTAAAAAGCTGATTTAATCATTTGTTGTTTATTTTTAATACCTCCTTTTATTTCAATAAAATTAGTCACTGCCTACGAGAACCCAGACGTCTGCCCTCCTTAGTAATATAATAACTTTTAAATTCAGGATTCGTATAATTTATTTATTATAAAAGAACCCAAATTATTAATAAACAAATTCCTACAAACTTATGTATTTTTTTTTTATTGGCAATAGGTTAAGGCGGCTAAAGATTATATAAGAGCACAATTTTGACAATATGTATTCTAAAAAAACTATAATAAACAAATTTATTTAACATAAATATACTGTACTTGTAAAAATGGTTTTATCGTTTAAATGAGCCAGTCTGCCGGAAACCATCTGACAAGAGTGTTGCCTAATAGAAATTGCCATTGACCTTCATCAAATACATTGAGTACTGAAGTTCTCAGCACTATTGTGGCCCTTACACAGGTGTATTTACCTTGTTTCGATAGGGTGGCTTTCACAAGAAACCCTAAGTGTTTGTTTATCTCCTCTTATTAAATTAATTATGGTTCAACTTTCATAAAGGCCATTTTTAACTTTTATGGGTAAATTTGTCTTCTTTTATTTAAATAAATAATATCAAATAACCATAAAAAATTGTTACATAATTATTTACTTTTTTAAACGTCAAACAAACTCAATTAAAAAATTGATGGAAGGGCCCCACATTCGTCCAACCCTGTAGCATCCACCCTGGTATCCCCCATCCTGATGAATGTCCCGGAAGATCCAGTTTTCCTTTGGCAGATGCTTCAGGAGATGCTCCATTTACCACTTCTTAGGTATTACGTTGATCCTCTAAAAATTCATTAATTATAATTTTTTAAAAAAATCATTAAATAGCAAAAGTAAACTAAAAATTGACAAATTTATGCATTGAGTATACGTGTATGAGTGTCAATCAGGCATGGTAATTTAGAAATCAGGTATGCCTCACTCAGGTATGAAATTCAACTCTCAGATGAAACAGTTTCTCTTATCCTTTTTAAAAAGGATAGAACAAGTCCAATCTTGTTGTTTCGCTTGGTAAGTAACTGCAATAATAAAATTGTAATCTGTGCAATTTTATTTTTGTTGTTAAATTGTTGTTTATAAAAAAAAACAAATAAATAACAAATAATAAAAAATCACTATAATTTTACGTGATGAATATGCTTTTTCCTATGAACTTTACGAGTCTTATTGCTAGGACTATTTTCTTTAATTAAATCAAGTTAATCCATATTCATTATTTTTAACTTCGCAACGGGGCCGATAGTACTTTCGAATAAGAAAAAAGCCTAAAGGTGATAAACCCATTTTAAAAAATGTGAAGTTGGGATTTTTGTGAGTATTAGAGTTAATAAACTACATATAAACTTATTGATTAATGTTGTGAAGAGTTTCAAGAATATATTAAAAACTGTCATTTTCTGATTTGCTTTAGGAGAGTCTCTCAAATTTAAAAATAGCGTGTTTTCCATGATAATTTTTTCATGGGACTGTTTTTAATGATTTGTGTAATCTATTTTAAAATTCTCCTAGGTAAGTTCATTATCTGCCGGTTGCTTTTCCATTTGTCATACTATTTGAGAAGGTTGAATATTTTTGCAAAAGCGAACCGGTTTCGGGTCGGAAATTTCGTTAACTTTAGCCAAATATTTAATGCCATCCAGAATTAAATTTACACGGTTGATTTTTTAATTACGCGTTAAATTGTATTTGAGACAAGCGATTTAATTTGATAAATTTTGTGGAACAAATATATCCAATTTTTCATTATTTTTTTTATTCATATTATGGTTTATTCTTGTAATTCGATAATTGTTTTTACGCTCAAGAATCTAATAATGATGTCCAAAAATTTTATGCGATCTTATAACATGATCTATTTGTTTAATCTTATATAATCGGAATTGAAAGATTCTTTTTCTTTACTCATAATGTATAATATTCACTTTGATTCTAAGGCAGATAAAGACTTTTATTAATATATTAAATTGGAAGTAACAGATTACATATCAATAATTATATAAAAAATAATGGTTCTATACCTGATCATCATGAAAGCGTCAAAAGTTTCTGTTAAATTAATAAAATAAAAAATAACCAAAATACTACATTTAATAGCATTAATAATAATTTGTCAACGTCCAAATCTAATTCTTTAGGTTTATCTATATAATAAACATCATATTCAATAAAATTTATAATATCGTTTACCTATTTCAACTTTTTAATAAATTGTTTGATCTTTTTAGTTCCTTTTTTAACTTGTACAGTACTATAAAAGTTTGGATCTTATCGCCTTGAGTAAATTGATCAAGTCACCTCTAATTCAAATTATTCAATAGCTGAAATCCTTACTAATATATTAGTAACTCAACATCTTTTCGCTAAATCTATATAGAATTTAGGAGTTCCTTCAACAATAGGAGGTTTTCACTCTTACATATTCTAATGCTAAAAGAAAGTCACATTCTCCATCAAAAAAAGGGGGTTTAGCCTGATGTTATCATATTCCAAAACTATAAATATCAGAAGCAGAGGTATATGCACGTCCAAGTAAAACTTCAGGAGCAAATAAGCTTTATCTTCTTGTCCTATTAAAACGTTTCCGGTATGATGTATAATACTAGCCTCATGAATACTTTTAATCTAATGGTCATGTCATTCAATAATTATTCCACTTGAATGTTTAAAATTTTTTTTGTAAATGTTGACATAAATTTCTATTTTCTTCTAAATCCATTACAGACATATATTATTTTGTGATTGGGCGTAAACCGTAACATCTAATTCTCTTTAAATCGCTCGAATGTGACATACAGTATTACATTGTATATGCGCCTATAATTTATGAAAATTTTCTGTATATTACTAGCCGAATATCCAAGTCTTTTTATAGCAACACTTTGTTGACTATATCTTTCAATTTCTCCAAATAACATAGTTAAAGGACCACTTTTACATATAGCAAAATAAACTACCTTCTCCAATTTGTTTAATACTTTTAAATTCATCTCCATTCTATATATTCAAATGAATTTTTTATTTTCAATTGAGTAACTTTAATTATTTCATCAATAATTTTATGACAATTTGTCCATTTTGATAAATTTTCAGTAAAATATTCCTTTCCACAAATTTGACATCAACTATATTCTGATAATAATTGTCCACGATTATGACTATTAATAAGCAGAATCTTAAAATAATTTTTGTAATATATAAATATATAATTAAAGAAACACTTTAAAAATACTAGTAAAAATCCACAAATAGCGTAAGATAATGTCTCAATAACCGATCTTGTTGTCACTAACATTTCTAGTAAGGCTTGAACCAAATAACTATAAAAATTGTTGAACACAACAATATATATACTGTACATTTTTTCCCATTATTTCCTCATTTACATTTCGACTTTTTATGGAATTAATAAAAATAGACATGATGACATAAAAGTCATAAATTTAAAATACGTATATCCATAGAACATTGATAATAAAAAAAGAATAATACATAAATATGCTTTAGTGTCTTGATAATCGCAATTTCTTTGGTCCGCTATAAATAAATTATTATCTCGATTGGTGTATCTATAATAACCATGTACTCGCATCTAATGTCTCATCCAATGTCGCTATCAAAGCATTTCCATCCTTCATGAAAAAATGACTCGTTTAATAATTTCTTATTTAATATCAATATTTTATTTTAAATTCTCAAAATAGTCATAATTGAGTTCATATAAAAGGTCGAATAGGTATATATAAAGAACAAAATCATTTTACAAATGGTTAAATTTAAACAGCCGTTAATTACTATATATGTATTAAATTTTCAGCCAATATGTATTGTAACATACTGCAATTAATGGCTCCTAATTGATTGCCAGAATATTCCAAACCAATCAGAATGATTTTATGATTTGAAACATAAATTCATTTTGATTGGTTAAATCATAAATTTAATTTTATTTGCCGATCTACAAATAAACATAAATTTATTCTAATTGGTTAAGGGGCAAAAATCTATTACAATACGAAACTTTTTTTTCTCAATGTCAAAGCAATTAGTTAATCTATCTCAAACATACATCATTATGAAATAATACAACAGAAATAAACATATTTCAAAAGTTTTAACGAAATT